>WOXC01003219.1:0-67577 GCA_011680675.1 Gymnobelideus leadbeateri | reverse complement strand
AACTATGTAAAAGGGGACTCTGAACAACTTCTGGAGCCCCAGCACCCACAGAGCGACACAGAGAAGCTAACCGTCCGCTGAGGACAGCCCAGCAGCCCTGCAGGAAGGACCAGTGCAGCGGTCTGGGAGCCGGCAGAGCACAACGCGTGGGAGCCGAGCCGAGCGGAGCCCAGGTCCCGTGAGCCGAGGTTTTAGCCCCAGGGCGGCAGGGCCAGCAGCCGGCTGGAGGAACCCCAGAACACCAGGAACTGTGGAGACGCCAGAATTATCAACATAGACTTGCCTAGGACAAAGTAAGAGGTTAGTGTCCTATGGACTTTGGGACCTGTATTTGGGGAATGCGTCAGCTCCCTCCCCTGGGGGCTAGAAGCCGCTGAGGAGACACGCCATTGTGTAGTTTTCAGAGGCATTTCCGGCTCCCAGCCTACAAATCGTGGGGAGATCCAGCGATCAGTCTTGGGGGGTAATCGCTCTTGCTTTAACCTCCCTGGATCTGGATTGTGATCTAGGGTGGAAGTTGTGGGTGGGTTTACAGCTTGCCAGAAACGGAAGTTGCCCCCCACACGTTCGGGACGAAAATTCCTCTATCTGGCCTTAAAGCCATAGTGTGGCAACAAGCCCAAAAGTCAAGCAATTAAGTGGCAACATGCCAAGGCAAAGGAAACAGAAAAATGCAACCCTAGACTCCTATTTTGGGGGCATAGAGCGGGAAAAGGACTGTGAGGTCAGAAGTCCTGCTCCAAAAGCCCCAGGGGAAAACATGAGTGGGTTGCAGGCCATAGAGGACCTTAAGAAGGACTTTAAAAATCAAATAAGAGAAGTGGAGGAAAAATTAGAAAGAGAAATGAGAAGGATGCAGGAAAAGTATGAAATGAGGGTCAACAGCCTGACTGAGGAAAACAACACCTTAAAAAATAGACTAACTCAAATGGCAAAGGAGGCCCAAAAGGGCAATGAGGAGAAGAATGCCTTAAAAAGTCGAATTTGCCAGATGGAAAAAGAATCTCAAAAGTTCACTGAGGAGATTCATTCCTTCAGAGTTAGACTGGAGCAAATGGAAGCTAATGACTTTATGAGAAATCAAGATGCTGTTAAGCAGATCCAAACAAATGAAAGATTAGAAGGCAATGTGAAATATCTCATGGGAAAAACCACTGACCTGGAAAATAGATCCAGGAGAGACAATTTAAAAATTATTGGACTACCTGAAAGCCATGATCAAGGAAAGAACCTAGAAATCACCCTTCAAGAAATTCTCAAGGAAAACTGCCCTGATGTTTTAGATCCAGAGGGCAAAATAGAGGTTGAAAGAATCCACAGATCACCTCCTGAAAAAGATCCCAAAAAGAAAACTCCCAGGAATATTATAGCCAGGTTCCAGAATCCCCAGATCAAGGAGAAAATACTACAAGCAGCCAGGAAGAAACAATTTCAATATTGTGGAAACACAATCAGAATAGCCCAGGACCTGGCAGCTTCTACACTGAGGGATCGAAGGGCATGGAATATGATATTCCAGAGGGCAAAAGAACTGGGAATGAACCCAAGGGTCACCTACCCAGCAAAACTGAGTATTTTGTTTCAGGGGAAAATATGGTCATTCAGTGGAATAGAGGACTTTCAAGCATTCTTGAGGAAAAAACCAGAGTTGAATAGAAAATTTGACATCCAGACACAAGAAGGAAGAGATGCCTGAGAAGGTAATCAGGGAAAAGAAATCAAAAGGAACTTATCAAAGTTGAACTATTTACATTCCTATATGGAAAAGCAATAGCTGTGACTGATGATATCTTTCTCACTATGAAAATAATGGAAGAAGGGGGTGTGGTCATATGAATACATATGTGAATGTGTGTGTATATGGTTACAGTTATATATGGATAGAGGGCATAGGTTGATTTTGTTGGGAAGGGAGAGTACTCAAGGGATGAAATTATGAGGTGAGAGAGGAAAGTGGCAAGAGGAGATGGGGAGAGACATGGTAGGGTAAACTATCTCATGTAGGGGAAGTGGGTGCAAAGGAGGGGGAGAATAAGGAAGGCTAAAAAGGCAAAACCACATTCACATTGAATTTGGTTCAGGGAGAAAATGACATACATACTAAATGGGATATCTCAACCTGCAGCAGGATAGGGGGAAGGGGGATGAGAGGAGGGATGATGGATGGGAGGGCATCCTTGGGGTGAGGGGAGGTTGGAAGTACCCACTATAGAAGAGGGACAGGATCATGTAGGGAATGGACCAGGTGGGGGGTGGGATGAGTGGGAGGGAATTATAAGCAGCCTTGTACAATATATCTACTATGATAATGTTTTGCATAGCTAGACATGTACAACATATACTGAATTACTTATATCCCAAGAAGGAATGGGTGACAAGGGAGGAAGGAAATGGATCTGAAATTCAAGGTCGTAACATTAAATGTTTCAAATATATATATAAATACTATTATTAATACTCTTTTGCCTATAATTGGGAGATAAGATGTGCAGGCATTGGGACACAAAGATTCATCTTCCTCTAATGGAAAAGTCGATGGGGGTATGGGAGAAGGTATGGGAGAGAGCAGATTGGAGGAAGCGATATCTTGTGGGACTGCTATTCTGGGAGGTTGGGTAGGGGAATAATGGGGGGAAAATGATTGTAACTCAAAATCTGGCGGAAATGAATGATGTAAAGCAGAAGTTAATAAAGTATTTGTTTAAAAAAAAAAAAAAAAAACAAACTGCACCGTGACCTTGGGCAAGTCACTTAACTCCAATTGCCCTATCTTCTCCTCTCCAAAAAGGGAAGGAAAAAAAAAGAAAAAGAAAGGAAAGAAAACAAACTGCAAAGTCCTGTCATCTAAGGTAGCGAGGTCCCTGTCATGTGAGGTATACAAGCAGAGTTGGACAACTTGCAAGGAGGAAATAAAGGGAGATTCTGCTGTCAATCAGGGGGTTGTATCAGATGTCAGATGGAGCAGCGGGCTGAGCACTGGACCTGGGGTCAGGAAGACTTGAGTTCAAATCCAACATCAGACATTTCTTCTCTGGGGAAGTCACTTAACTTCGATCTTCCTCAGAGGGGAATCTGTAACGGGGATTTGTAAATTGGTAAAAATCTGTAAGACAGGGATAATAACAGCACTCCCATCCCAAGGGGGGTGTGAGGATAAAATCAGGTAACACTTGTCAAGTTGTTGGGGTTTTTTTGCCAATCTTAAAGCACTATATGAGTGCTAACTTTTACTCTTGTTACTCCAGCTCTAGGAAGCTATGGCTCCATAACCAAAATGTTTTGCACAACCAAAGGCAATATGCTTCCAAGTTACTCTGTCTTTCCCAAAATGATTTCTATGGGGTTTTTTGGCCCATTTGACTCTTTTATTTGAGGGAAGTGAAGATAATCCCCACACTGGGAGGGAGTCCTGGCTCCCCAAACCCCCATACTGACTCCACCCCCCCCAGGACTCCCCCACCTCACTCATGTGCTGAGTCTCACCTCTCATTTTCTCCCTCATCTCTGAGAGCTGATGAGCTCCTGTAGCCTCTGGATCACCTCCCATCCCATCCTCTCAGCTCCCACAACCATATCCCAACATACTCTCTCATTAACCCCCTGGACTACTATGATACACTTCTGCCATCTACCTATCCTCTTCCCCCTGCTCCTCCCACCCACCTCTCCTTTTTTATGCACAGATCTGCTCACATCCCTCCCCTGATCAGCAACCTACAGGGGCTCCCCATTGCCTACCAAGTCAAGTTCAGATTTCTCTTCCTGATGTTCAAAGCCTCCCACTGTCTCATTTCACTCTTCTCCCATGGCCCCCCCTGGTCCCCAGCACACTCTCCACTGCTGCTAAGTTGTGTTCCATGCATCTGCTGGCTCCCCATTAGAATGCCTGCTTTGGGAGGGCAGAGATTGGTCTTTTTACCTTTCTTTGGATCCTCAGCCCTTGGCCCAGTGCCTAGTGCAGAGAGAGCCCTTGATGAATCCCTGGGCACTGACTGCCACTCAAAAGTGCCCAGCAAACTCCTAGTTCTGTGACTTTCCTCACATCATTCCCCTGCACCCAGAATGTCCTCCCTCCCCTCCGCAGCTTGTAGAATTCCTAACCCTCCCTTAAAATTCCACCTTAACTGTCGCCTCTTAAATGGCCCAGTGGATGGAGCGCCAGGCCTGCAATCACAAAAGACCCAGGTTCAAATCCAGTCTCACACACTTACTAGCGTGTTACCCTGGCAAGTTACTTAACCTCTGCCTGCCTCAGTTTCATCATCTGTGAAATGGAGATGATAATAGCACCTACCTCTAAGGGTTCTTGTGAGGATCAAATCAGCTAATATCTAGAAAGTGTTTGGCACATAGTAGGCATTTAATAAATACTTGTCTCCCTTCCCTTCACAGGGTCTTCTCTGATCCCTTTGGTCAGTACATTTTGCACCTTTCTAAATAAACTTATCCTATGACAGTGTATATCATCCCCCAGTATCCCAGATTCCAAACTCCATGGAGCTCCAGCCTGTATCTACCTCTATCTTCTATCTCCCCAGTATCTATCACAGCACTGTAGTGTGGTTAATAAATGCTTGTTAAATGACTAAGGGGATGAAAGAACTAAGTTTCCCACGAGAGAGATGGCAGTAGTTTGAATGTGAGCACTCAACTCAAACATAACATTCTTCCCATGATTTTCTTTGATGACTATGTATTTAACAGGAGTTAACTATGTATTTAACTGCCTTTGGGGCAGTTAGGTTGCTCAGGGAATAGAGTTTCAGACATGGATTCAGGAGGACCTGAGTTCAAATCCAGCCTCAGACACTTCCTAGCTTAGAGATCCTGGTAAAGTCATCTAACCCTGTTTGTCTCAGTTTCCAAATCTGTAAAATGAGCTGGAGAAGGAAATGGCAAACCACTCCAACGTCTGTGCCAAGAAAACCACAAAAGGGATCACAAAGAGTCCAACATGATTGAAAATACCTGAACAACATATGAATGGTTTTCTTCTTTGGCCATTCTTAGTGGAAGAGTCATGTGATATCTTTAAAAATCTGGGGGGAAAAATCTATGAATATGATACAATAAGAATGCATGGTAGCGTTTTATAACATCTGTTTAAGGGACCACAATAAGCATTTGGCTCACTGTCAATGCAAATACAAGGCCATGGATGCATGAGATGATACTAATGACCCATCATCAGTCCAGAGCAAACCTTCAGTGATGGCCCCTCATGCCACATGATGAACCACTGCACAAGCTCTAAACGTTCTGCTGCCAGATCCCATTTGGAATCTGTCCTCACCTGAGAAGAGCTCGCCACCTGCCATGAAGAGCTCTGCAAAGACCTCCCGAACTTCAGGCTCATCTGATGCAGGAGGACCCGTCTGCAGCACCCGCCTCCTCGGTTCTGAAAGGGCTTCCAAGACAGCCAGAAACTGGGATGAGGAGCTGTCAAACATCTCGACCAACAGCTTTTCTGTGGGAGTACGCGGCCATTGCAGCTGGAATCAAAGGGAAAAATAAAGACCTAGAGAGGTCCACCAAGGCCATCTAGTGTCCCTCTGGTATCTGGAGCCTCCATCTCATCTCCAGCTTCTCCCTGGCTCCCCTCAGGTCTCCACAATATATAACTATGCCTATTCAATGTACAGCAACTGGTATTCACCCAGCCATCAGACCCATCTCCCAGAAGGGCAATGGGGCAGGGGAGGTAGTCATTCTCAGGAGAAAATAACAGAGAAGAGCAGCACATTTTGCTCCAGGTATCTCTATGCCACTGCATGACAGCCTGGGTAATAAACAGAAAATGTTAACCAAGGTCAGTGTGGCCACCAAAGAAACAACACCTCTTAGCAGAATGGACATGTTACGTCTAAACAATGCCCACAGAAGGAAGGGCATATGCCACATCCAAAAAGGACAGGCCAGACAGGAGGAGGAGAGGTTTCCCCAACTCAAAAAAAAGATGCACCTCTATAGAAATCCATGACCATATGGGGAAAAGCATGGATAGGAGAATTTAAATGACATTAAAAGGAAAAACAAAAATGATGCAATTTTGGGAATAGATGCCCATTCTTCCCCCACGTCCCAGCCAGATGGATGGTGGGCATGCTGCTTCTCAACAGATTATAAAACTAGCACAGTGGTGATGGGGGTGGGGGGAGGGAGCCTACGGGAGTGGAGGGAGGGATTCAATAACACAGATATCAGCTATAAATTTCCATCTCCTAAAACCAGGGCAAAGGATCGATTCTTGACCTACTTCACTGATAACTTCATCTCTTGTGATGTAATTAATAAATAGCTGGCATTTATATAGTCCTATTAGGGTTTGCAAGGTACTTTGCATATGTTATCTGATTCAATCCTTAAAAATAACCCTGAGAGGTAGGTGTGATTATATCCATTTCCCACCTACACCCACTCCCATCCCCCATACCCCTGTTCCATTTTACAGATGAGGGAATTGAAGCTAAGAGAGGTTAAGTGACAGGATCACAAAGCTAGTCAATGTCTGAGGCAGATCTTCCTGTTCTACCCATTACATTATGTACCTGTTTTATTAGAAACTTCAAAGGGAAATGGTATTCTTAATTATACTCATTCCAAGAACTCTTTGAGAACATGGAAGGATCAGAAATCACAAGAGAAAGTGACTAACATCTTGAATTTCAGAACTGCCAAGGAAAGGAATACTGGGCACAATCCCAGGCTACTTCAGGACAGGGGGTCAAGCAATCAAATTATCCTTTTTTCAAAATGCTGGTATTATTCAAACTTCCATTTTCAGAATGGTTCTTTCTGTTCACCAAGACTCATTACTCCAACTATATGTTAGAATAAATATGGGGTTCTTAAGCTGGGGTCCATGAACTTGTTTGGCCTTTTTTGTCCTTTTTCTTTAACATTTTGATAACTGCGTTTGCTTGTAATCTTCTGTATTTTATGCATTCAAAAATATTCTTCTGAGAAAGGGTACACAGGCTTCAATATACTGTCAAAAAGGTCCAGGGCACACACACAAAAATGGTGAAAAACCCTTCCATCAGATTTTTTTGAGATTTCAGAACGGTTAAGAATCTGTAGACTAAACCAAAGGTGGGCAGGCAGAAGTTTTAAGATTGCCAGGAAAGTAAGTTTCAAGATCTTCAAGAGAACAGATAAGATTTATGCCATGTCTAGAACATCTAGATTAAGGGATGGTGAGAAGTTCTAGAAAAGGAAATCCCAGCAATACAATCGCAACTGATCCTAATCAAGAAGGAAAGAAGCGAGTCCAGGAGAGGAATGTAAGTCAAATAGGGAATGTTCCACCAAGCTCAGGTTTTTAAAAGGATCTATACAAATAAGCATATAACCAAGGACAACAGAATAGCAGGCTGATAATAACAGAATTGGGAAATATAAAGACCAGAAAGCAAAGCATCTTGTGAACAAAAATGCTAAGGACAAGGGGGGAAGGGTTGGGATTGTTTTGTTTTGTTTGTTTTCTTAAGATGAGTCTGAAGCAATAAGAACAAGAAAAGGTTAAGCCCAGCGCTTGAGGCAGGAAAGGAAACATGATGAAGAGAAAAAGCAAAATTGGAATTTCTCCTCTGCCTCCATCTACACAATCAATGACAACTCTCTCAAATAGGGAAAGACAGAAAAGGCGTGTTAAAAAACAGAACTGACGCACGAAACAGCACTTAGCTCCTTTAAATGGATTTAATTCTTTAGGCCCAGACTTAGTGTTACAAAGAATCATCAAATACCAAAGATGGAAGGGACCTCAAAGGTCAAAAAGATAAGGTTCTGATTTTCAAAAGAGTGTTCAATTCCAGAAACCATAGACTAACTGTACTTGGCATTGTTCCTAAGCAAAGCTCTAGAATAAACTACTAATCTGATGGCATGTGTAATTATCTAGGAGTCACTGTAGATTCACTAAATACCTATTACATCAAACTCACCTCACTGCTTTTGGGTAGGTTCACTAGGTTGATTCTTCACTTGCTTATCTGTTCTCTTGTTTCTCTGTGTGGAGATAGGCTGGACAAATTCTTTTGAATTTATTATGGATTCTATTTAGGAAACTACAGTATTTCCCAGCCCAATGCAATCAGAACAGTGACAGCCACAAATGAAGGCACCTGCAGGAACTCACCATCTAAAGGGGTTTTACCCTTCCAAGTGTACTGGACTCTCACTTGGTGACCTCAGAACTTTCCATGAGTTTAATTAACATCCTCATGCAAATGATTCCCAGACTAAATCTGGGGTTCTGTTTATCCAACCCTTAGCTCTTCCCCAAGCTCTAGCCTCACATCACCAACTACCTACCAGATACTTTACACTTTATCTTCTTAAGGCCTGTCCAAAACAGAATTCATTTTCTTCCTCATCCAGTTCCCACTTCTACCCCTCCCAATTCAGTCCTCTTCCAAATGTCTCTGTTTCTTTGAAGGGACTGCAATCTTTGCACTCACACAAATTCATGACTTCAGGGTCATCCTCTACTCCAGACTCTCGTTTATCCCCTAAATATTCAGTCAGCCGCCATTTCTTGTCAGTTCCATGTAATCTGGTCAAGAACAGTAATGACAAACACACTAACTATAAAACCCTGAGTCTGGGGCAATGAGATGCCAAAGAGGCCTCTCGACCTCACAGCTTCAGGTGCACCACTGCCTTCACCAAGACTAAGAGGCCATAGCTGGAGCTGACAGGACATTCTGAACGCTCCTGAAGTCAACTAAAAACCCTTCCTCGGCAACAGGACCAACTACACAATGTCTCTGAACGTATACCACAGTCTCCCCAGGGACGTTTCATTAGGATGTTTCTGGAAACAACTCTGTAGTATTCTCCAGGTAGAGACATGGCACCTCAGAGAGTCTGGACATTCTCCAGGGCTCTATGACATCTGCTTCCACCCACCTCACATCACTCCCTTACCCTGGCTCAGGCCCTCTTCTCCAGGAATACCACAATAGAATCCTTCAACCCAACCCCCACACTGCCACCAAAGTGAGATGCTCCTAAAGCACAGGTCTTATCATTGCACAAACACCCTGAAAAAAAAGCCAAGGTCTCCCACTGCATCCAGGGCCATCTCTGGTCATCCTGATCTCTATTATCTGGCCACTGCACCCAGAGGGCTTAGAGGAGAAAGTGAGGCTGGTGACTTTGCACAGCTCTCCCTTAAATCCAATTCACCTGCATGTCATGGCATCACCTCCCTGATGTCTTGTTCCTTTTCAGGAATGAAGAAGGATAAACAGCAACAACGTATACCCTAAGCTCCTTTCTATAAACTCCAATATCTCCCCTTTATTATAGGATAAAATATAAAATGCTTCACTGGGTAATTCAAGTAGTAGCATCTAACTTTTCCTGATTTATTATAATGAGCTGCCCTCTATACACACTACAATCCAATCACAGTGACTTTCTTCTTCCTCCTCACACAATTCTCTGTGCCTTGGTACTGGCTATCTCCCACTGATTAACTTTCTGGATCTCAACCCAATCCACTCTAGCTAATACTTGCTCCCCCTACCCCATACTTTGTACCAATTTGTATTTCTTGGGTATACCTGCATATGGGCAAATGTTTCCCTAGTTAGAATGTAATCCCCTTCAGGGAAGGGAATATATAGCTTTTGTCTTTGTTTTCCCAAAATGCAACACAATCATTGGCACACAGTAAGAACTCAATAAATGCTTGTTAATTGACTGATGTCTTCTATGAAATTTATGTTAAAAACAAGAGGGCAGATGGACAACTTATATAGGATTAACTTGTATCTACCACATACATACACACACACACACACACACACACACACACACACACACATACATACACACAGCTGGACAGATAACAGAAAAAGGGGAAATGAGGTAAGTCCAACATGAGAGAAAGCAACCTGGATTGATCGCCTTTGGGAAATTGAAACAGAAATTGCAAAATTGTTTTAATGCCCCAGACTTCTCCCTCAAACAAAGGTTCACCTTTTCAATGCCACATTCTCCTGATGATTCCAAAGAATGGAAGCTGAGGACAGTCCAAAAGTAACAGCGACAGTATATGGTGGGCCTATTACACATTATAAGCAGGGAATTTTGCTGAAATAATCCTCTCTACTCTTAATCAAAAACATGGAACACATGCTTATGAAATATGCATATGATGATTTAAAGGGATAGCTAAAAGACTAGGCAACAGAATCAAGATTTTGAAAGTGTTCACTGGGTTATGATTATGGGCAGAAACTAACAAGATAAAATTGAGTAAGGGCAAACATCAATTCCAAGCCTCGGGTTCAAAAAACCAATTGTACAAATTCAGGATATAGGAATTTTAAGCTATGCTCTCTGCCCCCCACCAAAAAAAAAAAACCCAGTGGACCACTTTGACATATATAGTGTAGTATACATATAGTACGCTATCCATCAGGGGAGGTCCTACCACATCCTGATCAGACCTCATTTACAATTGTTTTTTTTCAGGTCTCCTCTCACATTTTAGAAAGATTAATGACAGGCAGAGTAGAAACAGGACTTCCACAGGGCTCCCGCTCCCACCTCCTCCACTTCATGTAAAAAATGACTCTAAACAAACTTTGGAACTACAGAACCCATAAAATAACACAGAGAAGCTAACCTCCTGCTCTAGATAGACCGGCAGGAAGCAGCCAGTGCAGCTTGTTGGGAGCTGAGCTCAGCCCCTCTCGAGCCTGAGGTTTTAGCCTCAGGGTGGCCACAACCAGCTGCTGGCTGGAGGAACTTCAGATCACCAGCAACTGTGGCAGTTTCCAGAATTATCAATCAATAGATGCTAAGGACAAAGTGAAAGGTCAATGCAGTGTGGACTCTGGGACCTTGGAGTTCAGGAGTGCAGTCCAGCCTTTGCCCCCAAGTAGAGAAGCAGCTGAGGTGTGGTATGTGAAGGCTTCAGAGAGGGCACCAAACTAATAGCTCCAGCAGCTGAGAAAACCCCAGCAATTTTGGACAAAGTTCCCCTCTCTGGTAGCAGAGTTCTACCGTGGCAAAGTGCTCAAAAGACAAGTAATCAAGTGGCAACATGAGCAAACAAAGGAAGCAAGGCAAGCATAGCAATCCAACTTTGGATTCCCTTTTTGGGGACAAAAAGGATCAAGGCATGGAACAAGAAGAAGACAGAAAAGTCAGAAGTCCTGCACCAAAAGCTTCCAAGAAAAATATAAGCTGGTTACAGGCCATAGAGGACCTTAAGAAGGATTTTGAAAACCAAGTAAGAAAAGTGGAGGAACAATTGGGAAGAGAAATGAGAATGATGCAAAAAAATTATGAAATGAGAGTCAACAACCTGACTGAAGAAAATAAAACCTTAAAAAAACAGACTAACTCAAATGGCAAAAAAGGCTCAAAAAGTCAATGAGGAGAAAAATGCCTTAAAAAGCTGAATTTGCCAGATGGAAAAAGAATCTCAAAAGCTCATTGAAGAGAATCATTCCTTCAGAATTAGACTGGAGCAAATGGAAGCTAATGACTTTATGAGAAATCAAGATACTGTTAAACAGATCCAAACAAATGAAAGAATAGAAGGCAATGTGAAATATCTCATGGGAAAAACCACTGACCTGGAAAATAGATCCAGGAGAGATCATTTAAAAATTATTAGACTACCTGAAAGCCATGATCAAAAAAAGAACCTAGAAATCATCCTTCAAGAAATTCTCAAGGAAAATGGCCCTGATGTTTTAGAACCAAAGGGCAAAACAGAGGCTGAAAGAATCCATCAATCACCTCCTGAAAATGATCCCAAAAAGAAAACTCCTAGGAATATTATAGCCAGGTTCCAGAGTTCCCAGATCAAGGAGAAAATATTACAAGCAGCTAGGAAGAAACAATTTTAATACTGTGGAAACACAATCAGGATAACACAGGATCTGGCAGCTTCTACACTGAGGGATCAAAAGGCTTGGAATATGATATTCCATAGGTTAAAAGAGCTGGGATTAAAACCAAGAATCACCTATCCAGCAAAACTGAGTATCATGTTTCAGGGGAAAATATGGTCATTCAATGGAATAGAAGACTTTCAAGCATTCTTTTTGAAAAAACCAGGGTTGAATAGAAAATTTGGCATTCAGATACAAGAAGCAAGAGAAGCTTGAGAAGGTAAACAGGGAAAAGAAATCATAATGAACTTATCAAAGTTGAACTATATACATCCCAACATAGAAAAAGGATAATTGTAATTGATGAAACTTTTCTCAGTATGATAATAGTTGAAGAGAGTAAAAGTGTATGTGTGTGTGTACATATATACATTATATATATATATAGAGAGAG
Organism: Gymnobelideus leadbeateri; assembly: GCA_011680675.1. Classification (NCBI taxonomy): domain Eukaryota; kingdom Metazoa; phylum Chordata; class Mammalia; order Diprotodontia; family Petauridae; genus Gymnobelideus; species Gymnobelideus leadbeateri. Next base: position 55,262 of record WOXC01003219.1, on the reverse strand, counting down.
AGAGAGACAGAGAGACAGAGAGAGAGAGAGAGACAGAGACAGAGACAGAGACAGAGAGAGAGAGAGAGAGAGACAGACAGACAGACAGACAGACAGGTGGGTGTATATATATGGGCATATGTATGTGTATAGGTATACATAGACAGAGGGCACGGGACCAGTTAAATAGGAAGGGATGATACTTAAAAAGTGAAATTAAGAGGTGAGAGAAGAACATAATGAGAGGAGATGGGGAGAGACAGAATGGGGTAAACTATCTCATATTGAAGAAGCAAGGGAAAATGATTACAATGGAGGGGAAGAACAGGAAGGCAAAAGGGAATGGGTCAACGTTATTCTCAATGAATTTGGCTTAGGGAGGGAATGACATACACACTAAATAAGGTATCTCGCCCCACAGGAGAGTAGGGGGGAAGGGGATGAGAGGGGGGATGATGATGGGGAGGGCAGGCTGGGGGGGAGGGAAGTTGGAAGCACCCACTTTTGAAAAGGGACAGGATCAAAGTAGAGAATAGAACAAGTGGGGCGGGATAGGATGTAGGGAAATATAGTCAGTCTTTTACAATATATCCACTATGGAAATGTTTTGCATAGCTACACATGTACAACCCATATTGAATTGCTTATCTTCTCAGTAAGGGTGGGTGACAAAGGAGGTGGGGAAAGAATCTGGAATTCAAAGGTTTAAAATTGAATATTTTAAAGTATATGTTGGTTGTTGTTGTTGTTGTTGGTTGTTGTTGGTTGTGGTTGTTGTTGTTGGTTGTGGTTGTTGTTGTTGGTTGTGGTTGTGGTTGTGGTTGGTGGTTGGTGGTTGTGGTTGTGGTTGTGGTTGGTGGTTGGTGGTTGGTGGTTGGTGGTTGTGGTTGTGGTTGTTGTGGTTGTTGTTGTTGTTGTTGTTATTTTGCTTGTAACTGGGAAATAAGATATACAGGCACTGGGGCATAGGGCACAATGCCCTACTGTAAAGTCGGAGGGGGTATGGGGGAAGATATGGGAGAAAGCTGATTGGGGGAGGATTATTCAGTGGGATCACTGTTTTTGGGGTGGTGGGTAGGGAAAAAATGGGGAGAAAATTTGTAACTCAAAATCTTGTGTAAATGAACTAAGTAAACTAAAAAAATTAAAAAAGAAAGATTAATGACAAGCTGGAATGTGCTCCAAAGGAGGGCAAAAAACTAAGACATCTAAGGAGTGTTGAAAGAACTAGGAATATTTAATCTAGAGAAGACTAAAATTGAAGGGGACAGGATTCCTATCTTCAAATATTTAAAGGTCAAGCACATAGAAGGATTGGATGTATCTAGAACAGAGAGAAAAATTAGGGTTGTTAAGGAATCACATTTTAGTTCAATATTAATAATTTCCTAAAATAAATGTACAAAATGGAACATGGGGCTGACCCCCTCTGCCAAGCTGGCCTTTGAGAATACTGTCCAAGACAAGGCAAGTTGCCATTGTGGCTGGCCAACAAGAACCCACCCCAAAGAGCCAGGCAGGCTTACATGAAGGTCATGTGACTACTGCAGACACGAAGAAGCATAAGGCCTAAAGCGTGCATGAGCTTGGCCACGTATATAATGAGCACCCAAGGCTGTAGGCTCTGGGAACATGACAACCAAGACGGAAAATGTTTTGTTTTGAGATTTCACAAGACCTTGCATGGAATGTCAGTACTTTTTATTCCACAATGGGGTGTTTGAGCTTACTTCCTAGAAAAGAACAACTATTTTCTCATCTGTCCTGGTTTACACATAGATGTTAAATAAGAAACAAGCACCTAGATTGCTCCTGAGAATACGTAAAAGCTACCAGATCACATCAGACACTCGGAGATCTCTAAGAGGGAAAGAGAGAGACAGACAGACAGACAGACAGGAGGAGATGGGGGAGAAAGAAAGGAGGGAGGGAGAGATGGAGAGACAGAAATAGACCAGACAGACAACCAAAAGAAGCAGACAGAGAAGCATTTTATTAACCACTTCCTCTGTGCCAGGTAATAGAGATATGACCTTAAGCCCCTACAGAGACTATACTTTCATGTGAGTGGGAGTGAAGTGGGAGTAGGGGTGGGAAGGGGGGAGGACAACAAACAAAAGGAAGCTAGAAATAGAGGAGGGGGAAGGAGATGGGTAATAGATCTAACTCCAAAGTCCCCTCAGAGGCTCTTTTGCCTCTGACCTCATTTATCTGGGCTGGGTGGCTGTGCCAGATCTCTGGAGCCTGGCCAGCCTTGATGGCTGAAGTCTGGCTGGCAGACAGACCCCTTACAACAGCCTGACTTGCCCCATGGTCCCACCACAGAGGGTCACTGGTTCCAAGGGCACTTGGAGGTCATCTAATCCAACTCCTTCACTTTACACCCAAGGAAACTGAGGTGTAGAGAGGCAAATGGGGAGAGGCAGGAGAGGGAAGGTACCAAGCATCAGAGAGAGCATCTAATCAAAACTCCCCTCTCTCCTAATCTAGGGTTTCCCTCCCATTCCTCTCCTGGTCAGCGCCCCCAGCTACCTGATGAATGCTCCTCATTTACAGTCCTCTCTGGTCTATTCAGGTCCCACAGCAAGGAGAAACCAGCCCATCCATCATCTGGGCAAGTTCCTGCTGCCATCTGCTGGGCCCATGGATTCTGTGGGTCCTGGAGTGATCTAGTCCTACCCAGATGAACCTGGCAGGGCTCTAAGGGGCTTTTATCCCCTTTCTTTGACCCTGTTCATTGGTGCTAAGCAGCTGTTCCCCAGCTCTGGATCCAAGCAGCTTCCTCTGGTTTGTAAAACAGGTTTGTGATGCCTCCTCTGGATAGACTGAGGAAGAACTGAGCTCAAATCCAGCTCCAGACCCTTACTAATGGTGTGACCTTGGGCAAGTCACTTCACCTCTGTCTGCCTTAGTTTCCTCATCTGTAAAATGGGGATCATATTAACATCTATCTCTAAGGGTTGCTGTAAGGATCAAATGAAATAACATATGTAAGGAAAATAACATATGCAAATTACTTAATGCTAGCTATTATTAATATCAAAATCTTATTATTTAATGGTTCTACTAAGAATTTAGTAAAAATCTGTTCTATTCATAAGATAAATCAACAAGAATTTGCCAATCAACAAGAATTTTGCCAAACACCCCTATTAGATCTATTTGACTGGAGGCAAAGAAGGCCACTGAGGAAGGTTACTAACAGAGCCCAAGTTCTGAGCACCTCAACTGCCCATGAGAGTGTGGAGAAGAGGACGAGCCCAAGACATATGATGGAGGCAGAATCAACAGGGTTTGGCAACGACCTGGAAATGAGGAAGACAGCGGCATCATGGGGGACTGTGGTGTTTTGAACCTAGGTGACTGGAAGGATGGTGGGGTATTCAACAGAAAAACAGGGAAACTGAGAAGAGATGTGGATAAGGTAGAAAAGACACAGAATTCTGTAACAAAGGAGAAGAAAAACCTGGGCATAGTCTGACATAGATCAGGAGCTCTTAACGTGGGGTGCATGGACTTCCCTTAATGCTAGGACATCTTAGGAACTTGACTCTAAATTCCTAAGGGAACTTAGGAGTTAGGGGGAAATGGGATGGGAAAAAAGATACATACTTATTTTCATTAATCAAAATTTAGCATCTCCTTCAATCACTTAAAAGCATTATTCCAATGAGTCCACAGGTGTTGCCTAACTGCCAAAGGGAGCAGGACACAAAAGAGTCAATGCTGTGATCAATTCTGAGAAAACAGACAAAGTGAGATCTTATGGACTAAGATTCTCAAGGGGAAATCAGATGAGGAGGAGGAGGAACACTTTCAAGAGAGAAATTCTGAAGGCACAAAGAAGAACAAACAGGAACTATCTAATGAGGCCAGTGAGAATGTAAAGTTTGCACACTCTAAAACATCGATCCTTAAGATGTACAGAAGATGAAAGCAAGGGCAGGTAACAGGGCGAATACAAAAATGGCGCACACTCCTATGAGAACTGTCAAAAGTGCTAAAGCTTAGAATCAAGTGAGACTGGAGAGAAATGTTAAGAACAACAGCAAAGATTTGTTTGCTTTTCTTAAAGCTTTACTAGGAAAAAGAGGAGGGATCAAAGGAAGGACAGGATCTCTGCTCTAGACACATGGAATAACGGCCAACATGGAGAAGGCAAAGAGGTCCAGCCCTTATTGGTTTCTATCTTCTCTGCCAATGAGAATCATCTTTCAACTGGAACGGACAGAGAAACTAAAGTTAACAAACAGTTAATACCCAAGAAAAGTAAGGAGATTGTAAGAAAGCCCCCTCACTGCTCTTGAGTTCAAGTCACCAGACCCAGAGGAATGACATCCTTCACTCCTGAAAACCCTAGAAGATGACAGTCGTGGAAACAAGACATCAACAGGGTAAATCAGAGAGAAGGACCCAGCACAAAGTGGCACTGGGAAAGGCTTCTTGCAGATAGTGATACTTAAGCTGGGACTTCTAGGACGTGATAGCCAAGTCACTGTTAGGGTCATCGTATGGCAAGCTCACCAAGAAAATGAATGAGAATCATAAACAGTATTGGGAAGCACAGCATCCATAGACTCCAAGCAGGGCACACTCAGACCCTTGGATACAAATCCTTCCTCAGACACTTAATATCTGGGTGACCCTAAACAAGACACTTAACTCCTCTCAGCCTCAGCCTCTTCGTTTCTGAATTGCCAAACCTAAGGCTTGTGTCTCAGTCTGCTTTCTTCCAGATCTCTATGTGGTTTTTAAAACTGCTGATCACCTTCTCTTCCCTGATACTCTCTCTACACTATGATTTCATGACACAGGTCTCACCTGTGCCCTCCTTCCAGGCTGACCACTTCTTCTCGGGCTCTTGCGCTGGATTTTCCTTCAAGTCATGCTGTCATCCAAACCTCTGTTCTAGGCTCTCTTCTCTCTGACTTTATTTTCTTCTTACCTACTCAGTTCCCATGAGTTCATATCTATCTCTCTGTGTGTGTGTGTGTGTGTGTGTGTGTGTGTGTGTGTGTGTGTGTGTAATCCATAGATAGAGATACAGTTACCCAATGGCCTCTTGGATATCTCACACTGGGTATATCCTATAAGGCAGGACAGGCTCAATGTGTCAAAACAGAAGTCATTCTCTCTCCCTCCAAACTCTTACTGTCAAGGACACCCCCTACTCTCCCAATTCCCCAGGCTTGCTTCCTCAGTTTCATCCTCCCTCTCACTCACCCCACACATCCAACTGCTAGCAAATCTCACCACACCTACCTTCCCAACAGATCTCACATAAAACCCTTCTCCCCAGTTCCACAGCAACTACCCTGCTGCAGACCCTTATTATCTCTTACCAGACACTTGCAATACCTTTCCAATTGATTTCCCTGCCTCAATTCTCTCCCAGCTAAAATCCACTCTCTGGCTAGCAGCCAAAGCATTTTCCTGAAGCATAAATTTGATCATGGCACACACCACCACCACCCAATACACTCCAGTGGCTCCTATTGCCTCCAGGACCAAACATAAACCTCTGTTTGGCCTTTTCTTCACAATTAGGACCCTTCAAATCACCTTACACTTTCTTCCTCTCCATACAGTCTAAGCCAGTCATGCTGCTGCTTGCTGTTCTGTGCAGAGAACTCTCTAATGCCCTGTACTTTTTCACTGGTTCTCCCCTGTACCTGAAATGTTCTTCCTCCTCACATCCACCTGCAAGATTCCCAAGGGTGCCTCAGGACTCAGCTTGCCTCCCCCTCCCTGCAGGAAGACTTTCCCAGGCTTCCCATCTGAGATGACTTCTAAAGATCTTGTATTCCCTATTTATTTACACATTTCTCACTCATTAAAAACATAAGTTCCTAGAGATTCTTAGAGACCTTATCTGCCTTTCTTCTTATCCTGGATGCTTAGCACAAAGCTTGGCACTTAGTAAGTGCTTAATGATAACTGACTAACCAGCTGACTGAAAAGTAGTTAGATTCAGTGACCCCAAAGGTTCTTTCTACCTCTAAAGCCAAGTCCTAATTTGTTTAGGGAAATAAGAGCTCTGCTGTCCCAGGTCAGAGAACATCTAGAGTACTGTGCTCAGTTCTGGGGAGGGGTTGCTATCACATTTTAGAAACTCTATTACTTAAGCAGAGGGTGACAGAGTAGTAAGAGACCACAAGGTCTTGCCACATGAAAATCAATTGACCCCATCTATATAATGTTTTTAATGACTCCCAAGCTTCTCCTTAAAACAAATGTCCATCTTTATATCACAGTATTCTTCTGAAGCTACATGGCTATACCTCATAGAATACAAGTCACTGAAACACTAAGGTTATAGGGCATCCAAAGGGCAAAGGAGACAGGTAGCTGGAGAGGGCTGATTAAAATGCAATTGGGAAATATCTTTTTTAAAAAATAAATAAAATAGAATAAAGCACAGATAATGTCCATATGTGATTTTCTAAGTCAATATGTACCTGCAGGGATCTGATTTAGTGCCCTACCCCGCTCCTTTCTATCTGAAACCAGCAGGTTATATAGAATATGACTAAAGAAGGAGGTATAAAAGAGATCATCAGAGCAATGGAGAACCAGTGGGTCCATAGCGTAGTGGGTAACTGACGGAGGAGGGCCTGTGTGTTCTACTGCTACTCATACAATGTCAAGAATTCTAAGGGGAGGGCTTCAGTACATTAGGTGGCTGTTCCATAGAGCATTATGGAAGGTGTGGATGAGTTGCATTCTGCACCACTGTGAAGGCTGAAGTATTTAAAATCATTAAATCATCTCCTAGCTTGCTGTTTCGGTTACTCCACACACACCTGAGAATCCTGGCTATCACTCATGATCCATACCTAATCCTGCATGACCAACCACACCTGGTGCCACAAGTCTAAAGCCAGGATGGCCATTGGCAGCCTTCTACCCCCTAAGTAGGGAAGTGCCCCCACTTAATAAGGATAAAAGGGGGGGAAAGCCTCTTCTCTGTAGCTTCCCATTGACAAAAGAATCAAAAACAGAACTGCTCAACATATAGGCCTTACAGGCATCTAAAAAAAAAAAAAACAAAAAACAAACCATAGCACTCTCTTCAAGAAGATTCCCATAATCCGTAATCCCAGACTCACATTCTGTGCCTCCCGGAGGTTAAATCTTGGTTTCGTTCTTACGAAGGACTTGGTCTTTCTGCGAGGTTCAAAGACGGCCCTCTTGAAGATCATCACTGCCATCTGCCTCGGGGTGGATGATATGTAAAAATAATAATCAAAAGTATTCTGTGAGGACTACTGATTCAGAGACATAACCAAATGGAAACGGAGACAAGCTTCTTTGATTTCGTTCATCTGTATACCTTTATGGTCGCTTCTCGAAAGTGTCTTTTTGCTTCATCCTGCGGTGGTGTGAGGCTCAATACTTCTAGCTGCATCAATTCATCAATTTTTCCCAAACCTCGCCTAGCAAACATCTATTATGGATTTTAAAAAAATTAATCGTTATGTGTAACAGAAAAGCAATGATCACAAATTTGTCAAGAGAGCAATCACATTTTATTCTTCTACTCCTTTTATGACATCAAGAACTTTCAAAATAATACATACTTGAGCTATTCCTTCCCTGGAAGCAATGAACTTTTCTTTCAATATAAGAAGTAGGTAAGCAGTTACATTTGTTAATTTTGCTAAGTATTCTCTAAGTAAAAGTAAGAATTCAGAATGAAATCTTATCCTCCATCTAAATTATAATGAAATTGATCAGCTCATCATTATCTGAGATCTTCCAGAGATAATCAGCCCCAAAAAGAACTTTTAAAAAAATGTGGAAGATGAATAGTCTTATAAACTGAAGTCAGACATTATCTTAACAGAGCTCTTTTTGCCATTTTTGCAAAGGTTTCATTGAGGATTCACCCAAACCTCTTTTAACTCATTTAGTAGTCTGAATGAGGCAGATGCTAGGTCCTCAAGTTAATACATATGAAAAATATAACAAAGGTACAGAAAAATATCTATAATTTCCAAAAGGAAACATGATAGGAATCCGTCCTCTCAACTGTGAGGTGGCTTAGCTCTTTGGACTACCTAATTCAATCCAACAAACATTTATTATGTAGCTACTAGACAAGGGCAGTGCAGCTAAGGGGCACAAGGCTTAAAGTCAGGAGTCTTCTTGAGTTCAAATCTGGCCTCAGGCACTTCCTAGCTGTGTGACCCTGGGCAAGTCACTTCACCCTGTTGGCCTCAGTTTCTTCATCTGTCAAATGAGCTGAAGAAAGAAATGGCAAAGCACTATAGTATCTTTGCCAAGAAAACCCCCAATGGGGTCACAAAGAGTGGGACATGACTGAAACCACTGAACTACTACTAAAATCAAAATTGAAGCTTATGATAGGAGGAAGAAAATAATATAAAAACGATTTATATAATGTATTAAGGGGGGGGCGGCTAGGTGGCACAGTGAATAGAGCGCCAGCCCTGGAGTCAAAAGGACCTGAGCTCGGATCTGGCCTCAGACACTTAACACACGCACAAACAAAAACCTAGCCATGTGACCTTGGGCAAGTTACTTAACCCCAATTGCCCTCCAAAAGGCAAAAAACAAAAACAAAAATAATGTATTAAGGATCTTCAAAGAAATCTCCTACTGACATGTTGGTAGAACAAGTATTACTATCAGATGAGAAAATGGAGGCTCATGGGGATTAAAAGATCTGCCCAAAGTCACATAGCTGGCCAGTATCCAAGCTGAGATATAAACCCAGATCTACTGACCTGTGAACTTCCCACTACTGGGTGATTCTGATTACTACTTAGTAATCGTCATCATCCGATAAAGCATCAGAGCCATCTTGAGCCCTAATCCAGTTGGAGAAAGAAGTATCTACATATCTACAGTGAATGGAGATTCACTGTAGCCCATGAGCCTACCATCAAAGCAGACTGGGCTAAAAAGCCTCCTATCATCAGTCCATGCATTCCTTCGACTCCAGATGGAGTTCTTCCATGGAAAGCCCCTCAACTTTCAGATGGGCAAAAAATAAGAGAAGCAATGCAGCAGCAATCATGGCAACTGACTGATTTATTTAAAATCCTGAAGTTCTGCCCCAAGGCTAAAAGCAAAAAGAGAAAGGAGAGGATGGAGGGAGAGAAAACAGGATAGAGGGAAGACAGAAAGTAAAATGAGGATTTTAAAAATTCCTTTTTAAAAATTTAAATTTTAAAAACTAAAATTTAAAAAAAGTTAATTTTTAAAATTAATTTTTTTATTTTAAAAATGAATTTAAAGAAAGAAGGACCATAGACTCCAAGATTTAGAGCAGGCAGGGAGCTTGGTATTCATGAAGTCCAACCCCATAATTTTACAGGTAAAGAGCCTGAGGTTCAGAAAAAGTTACATGATTCAGCCACAGTCACACAGTTAGAGACAGAGCAGGAATGTAGAACCTCAGAATCCAGAGAGATGGGACAAAATGGAAAACAAGGAAAATAAGAGAGATTAGGAAAGCAGAACAAGAGGAGAGTGAGAAGAGGAGGTCAGGCAGTTTTACACAAATAAAGGCCTGAAAACTTTCTTGACCTGAAAAAATTCTTGACTCTCACCCTTCTATAGGTTCTACAGAAGTAAATAAGATTTCAAATAAATAAATAAGTCCCAAGCATGTTATGCTTGCCCTTCTAAAAGTTAGTTTGGGATTATGAAGGGAAAACTAATTACCTCTCCCTGAATTCCAACTTGGCAGTCGTAGTAACACTGGGAAACAGCAGTGTAGAGGGTGGCTCTCCAAGTCAGATACCTAACCGCTAAGAGGGGTATGGAGGACTCCATGCAGATACTTGCCCAGAGCAAGTATTCCAAGGCCTGTGGGAGAAAAAGAAATGATTTGGTGTTTTTGCCAAAACTTCGCAAAACCCAAAGAGTCCAAACCTGAAGTTTCATTGGCACAGGGAATTCTCAGAGGAATAATCTATTTCCTCCAAACCAATGCTGATCAGCAGTGTCATGGATTGTGTAGTTTTTGAGACTTGTCTAGCAGTCTAGATTTGCCCAAGGTCCTACAGCCACTACAGAGCAGAGGGAAGCTTTGAACCATGGTGTTCTCGATTCCCAGACTAGCTCACCATACATTATAACACATTGCTTCTCTACTGAAGGCTGCTAATTCTAATATTGAATTCTAAGTATTTGGTGTGTTCACACTACAATTCTTCAATACAGACCAATGCCTACTAAAAGTAAAATATTGAAATAATGAAAAAATGCATTAGGAAAATCTATAATCATTATATTTCTGTTCCTACTCTACCCTCCTTCTCCCTTCCCCCCATGTATAGGATTTTATGATGCTGCCACTATATCTCCTAACTGGTCCTCCATTCTAATTCTGCCCACCAAAGCAATATGGTAGTTGTCAGTATTGTCCCTGTCACAGAAGAACTTTCTGAGGATGGATGGGTGAGGAAAAAATACAGAGAGTAGCCATGGGAAGGGTCAGTATTAAGATTTAAGGAAGCTTTGTTTTGTCCAATAAACCCTAGTCTTCCTGGAACTATATTAAGAATTGTGTCTATGCCATCTTGGGGAGAGGGGAAAATTTGGAACTCAAAATCTTATAGAAATTGAAAACAATTTTTTGAAAACAATATTTTTTGTTGAAAACAAAAAATAAATGAATTTAATTTTTAAAAGACAAAAAAAAAGAATTATGCCTAAGTTCAACAATAGCATCTATATAGTGAACTACATTATTTTCCCCTCTCAATTTGGGGCTTCAGTGCTTAAGAACCCAGCAACTGTCCATTTCAGATTCAAAGATGAAAAGACAGTTCCAAGAACAAGGACCAATGCTGAAGAGTTTTCCCTTCTTCCCAGAAAATAGAAAATGCATCTGCTACTGTTCACTTCTGGTAGAAATGCATGTATTAGCCTTGCTCCTGGTTTTTCAGAGAAAAACTAAATATCTCTGAAACTTCATGTTTTACCCTGAAATTTCATAACATGAGAGAGCCTAGAAAGGAAATAATTTAGAAAAAAATATATACAAAGCAAGCACACAATTAACAAATCTAGCCACAGGGTGTCACTGCAATACCATTTACAATCCTCTAGGAAAATTACAAAGGTTTTCTAAGTTTAAAGTGATAGTCAGAATAAGGTTATATCAACTGTCAAATTACGGAAAAAAAATTATGTTTTTGAAAAATCAAAATATCCATCAATATTTTCAAATTTTTTCACGTTAGTTAGTTAAACTATTTAAGACCTTAAAGGAAATTAAGTCAACAGTCAAAAAAATTATTAAGCCTTGACGACATGCCATTGTAACAAATATAACATTAGAATCTACCGATTATATCACAACCAAAAATGAAACTTGATACTTGGTCTTTACTATTACCATTATCAAAGAAAATTTTAAAGAGAGAAAGAGAGAAGGGAGAGGAAAGGAGAGAAAAGAGGAGAGAAACAGAGAGAGAGTGTGTGTCTTTCTTGTTTGCTGCCTTCCTCCTCTACTAAATTATCCGGGTTTGAGTTTCCCACCTGTATAAGTGTCAGGGCCTACTTTGGTCTCTGAAATCTTCATAGGAATTAAGGGTTATGACAACAAAGTAAATAAGAAAATGAGCCCCTGACCCTAGCCCACCTTGATGTTCGACTGGCATTTGAGCAGAGTTGAAAGAAAGGGTTTGGGGTAAGATGAAGTCAAATTTAGCACGTGAAAATTCACAAATTTCATTCATTCATTCCTATTGGGTGTAACAACTTGCTCAGTGATAGAGGAATTTCAGAAATAAATAAGATGCTGGTCTGTCTCTCATAGTCAGATTCTCTACACCCAGAATCTACTTCAGTTCTGGGATGGTCCTGGAGACACAGTGGGGTCTCTAGGGTGAACACAGAAAAGTTCTGAGCTCAGATTAAAGAAATTCTTGGCCTGTTGTCGGTCAAACCTGAAGCCCAGAGCACCCACAGACCTAATTTTAGAGAAATTATGGCACAATAGATGAAAAGCTGTCTTCAGCTTTAGGAAGACCCAAGATCAAATGCTGCTTCTTGTAACTACATGTGTGACCTTGAGGCAATCCCCCAACCTCAGTTTCCTTATCTGTAAAATGAAGGGACTATACCAGATGATCTTTGAGATCCCTTCCAACCTTGAATTTAGAAAAGGTCATCCACTATATCCCGTCCACGGCCAGTCCTCTAGACTTTTGTCTTGCCACTGAACTCCAATGACACTGAAGAGAGAGTGAGGCTGCTGACTTTGCACAGCTCTGTGTCCTTAAAGCCAATCCACTGGAAAGTCAAGACATCATCCCAGGATGTCACTAGGCCTCTTGGAGAACAAAGGAGGAACAAGCAGACCCCAGCCTAGGATATGACTCTGGGCCAGACTGAACAGCCAAAGACACTTACAACTTGGAAAGGCCCCAATGACTCCATTCTGACCCAGAATGACCATTAATCCAAAATGGAGGGAGAGGGAGGGGGAAATCAGGACATGAGTGGAAGCATTCGTCTTAGTCTGAAACAGGCCTTTCCTTCTCATCACAACCTGGCAATCTCCTGTTGGCTTCTTTTGGGGTGGAGAGGGGGGAGGAGAGGACCTCATTGTGCCTTTTTCAGACAGCTACAGAACAGGGGTGTGTGAGCTTTTTAATACTTAGCATTTTAATATTTAAAACTTAATATTTTATTTAATCTTTTAAATTTGGAATTTGTGAACTTTTTATTTGCTATTTTGATAACCATTTCAGTTTAACTTGTTTCCTTTGCAATCCTAAGTATTTCATTTTATGCGTTTTTAAAAACACTATTCTGAGCAGGGATCCATAAGCTTCACCACACCTCCCACAGAGAAAGCCGTGACACACAAAAAAAGGGTTAAAAACCTCTGATCTTGAAACATATGCAACAAGGCATGATTTACATAAACTACAAATAACAAATTATTTTAAGATGACTCAAGCTAAATTAAAATTCTCCCTGAGTGACTATGAACAAAAAGCTAACAGTCAAATGTTGGCACAGACATTGCTGTCCTCCTGGCTTTGGCAGCCAGAGCAGGCCTGGTCAAGGAAGTGAGCCATAGCATGGTGGTTCTGGGGAGAAGGGTTTATTGCTACACCGAGGACAACAAGAGGATGGGATTTCTTTTTAGAAAATCATCTGGAACTGAATGCAGTCTCTGGAAGCGTCTGGAGGCCAGCTTTATAGTGTGCACACTCTCCCTTTTAATTAGTGCTTAAAGGACCATCAATGACAAGCACTTTGGAATTCCAAAGGCCCTAGAAATATCCCAGTGCTGCCTAGCCTATTGTCCTTTTAAAATTCTATTAACTTTTAAAATGCAGAGAGATTTGTTGTTTTGATTACAACAATTTTAAATACTTCTGAGCTCTGAATGCCAACATGTTCAGGAAACAGGTTTGTACAGCACTGACAAAAAAGAAGAAAAATGTCCAGCCATGTGGCAAGTGCCAGTAACAACTCAAAAATGGCCCCACTGGGAATGTAGTCTCATTTCTTGGCCAGCATCCTGATGTCAGGACAATGGATGAAGGGGAAGAATGCGTCTCCTATTGACAAAAATACCATCAACATTTGCAGTAACTTAACAACAGTCAAGTTTCAGCAACTCTTGCAAGATGAAAGTCCCATCAGCGAAGTTTGCTGGTGGGGTACTGACACTGTAAAATAAAACTCCCTGGAACCCCTAAGACAGAGATTTGGTTAGAGGCTGAGTGCCCATCTATATAACTAGCAGCTGGGTTCAGAATTAGAATGACCAAGATTTTAACACTTACCCGCAGGGTGGTTCTGGGCAAGTTGATTAGCCTCAGTCTGCTTCAATTTCCTCATTTATAAAAACAAAGAGGGGTTAGATTCTGGGGTCTCTAAGGTAGGAATTCTTAACTTTTTTTTTGTATCTTGGACCCCCTTTGGCAGTTGGTGAAGCCTAGGGACCCTTTCTCAGAATCATGTTTTTAAACGTACAGAATAGAAAGTATAGGATTACAAAGAAAACCAATTATATTGAAACTCAGTAGTCAAATATTAAAAATACAAGGTCCCAGACTCCATTTGAAAACCTCGTTCTATGGTTCCTTCTAGTTCTAAATCCAAGCTCCTGTGACCTGGGTCTGGCAAAAGTGCCAAAGTAAAAGCAAAACCACAAGAGGCCATTAGAGCTACTACTGCCTGTGTCTACTATTTACACCCAAATACAAAGTCTTTAGAGGTAACCCTGAACATCCAGTGACCTCAGATTCTACACTGCCAAGGTAAATTAAAGGGAGAGTCCTCTCTAAAGAGAGCTAACCACAATGTCCTGTTACAAAAGAATTATCAATGTGATAATGGATGTCAAAGCCATCCAGGTAAGGGAAAAAGAGATGGGCCAGTCACAGGATTCGAGTGAGACCTACATAACCCAATCAAGAGGGTATGCTCCTCTAGAATCCTTCTGAGGTCATGAGAACTTAAGCATGTTGGGCGGGGCCTCTGGGGTAACACGATGGATAAGAGTTATGAGAGTTATATGGACTGGGCAGGTGAGGATGGGTTATTACTTGGAGGGGAAAGTCACAGTGTTGACCACTGTTCTACTAGATTATTTGAGTAATTATTATAATATCTACAACTTAACCTAGAACTGCCCCTGACTTTGGAATGTGGTGGTAGTATCATTGCCTGGCCCACAGAAATGGCCCCCAGAGTGGCCTTCTCTGAGTCCTCTCCTCTTCCTTGCAATGGTGTGAGTCATTAGTGCCACAGGTCAATTAGCATTGACTGTACCAGTCTAGAACATCAGTCCAATTCAGGTCAGGCAACAGGAACCATGAAAATTCACAAATGAGTCTTATTTGAATACTTTTTAAGCTTTCTTTATTTTTCTTGTTTTGATGTACACGGTCGTGTGCACGCCTCTGTGTGTGCATGTGTGTTTTCTTTTGTAACATGGCTAATGTGGAAATATGTTTTGCATGATTTCATAGGTATAATTAATATCCTATTGTGTGCTTTATCAAAGGGTGGGAAGTTGGCAGGAGGGAGAGAATTTGGAACTCAAAAAAATTTTTAAATGAATTTTTAAATTATTTTTACATATAATTGGGAAATATTTAATGAAATAAGTAAAAAGATTTTTAAAAATCAGTCTTATTTGTAGTGAGGAATGTCAATGTGACTAAGTGGCCTGGGATACAAGAGATTTTTTTAAAGAATTACAATTTTATCATTTTCAATTATTTACTATAATCTTGGTAACAGAGAGGGAAGGAGACAGCCCAACGATCAGAGGGCCTGGGTTTGAATTCTGCCAAAATGGCAATATGCCACATATCTAACATATCTTTCAATGGAGAGTGCCTATTGATAAACTCTGCCTCCAAAGTCATCATAAAAGGAATAAAGGATCTTTTGGTACAACAATATTCAAAGCTGTTCTTTTGCAATGGTAAAAGACTGATAACAGCCTCTATTTTCAACAACCATAGAATGGCTGAAAAAAACCCATGGTATATAAATATAATAGCAAATCATGATGCTGTCATCAAAATTACAAATACAAAGCCTACAAGGAAACATGCAAAGAGATATGAGGTAACATAGAATAAAATTAGGGGAAGGAAGAAAGATACAGAATTTTGTACAGGCCTGGAAGAGGATATGGGGGGGGAGGGGAAGCACCTTCTTTGATTGTTGATAATTCATTTGGTTCTGCTTTATTAGCAGCTATGAGTTTAAAGTATGATTTTATCCCTTCTTTTATAGCTTTGATTATTTTATTGATGGTTGGGAAACAGCATGGTATAGTAGATAGTGTAATGGAAATGCAAATTTAAAGATCTTCCCTGCCCCTAGGCCCTTTGATTGGCTTAAGAGATTCTGAGAACCTTCCTTGATTTGAAAATATACTCTGCCCTATAATAGGCTGAATGTGGTCACATGGAGCCTGTGGCAGGAGGCTTGGTTTTCAGGAACGCCTACACCTTGATGCTGTGTGATTGGCCAGTGGGTCAAGAGGGTGGTTATATTCTCTGACCCAGGAGAAGGCTATTTAATCCCTGATGTGAGGCTTCTCTTTGGGGCTCACTTTGAGAAGTGTTGTGTGATTTGAGCAGATGAGACTCTGGGCAGATGTTGAGAGCCCCCACCTCCCCCCCCATACTTTGAAGTTTGGGGTGCTGACCTTGTTTTATTGATTAAAGTAAGCTTGTTAACCCATTTTGAGTTGCTTTCCTTTAGAAAAGCAGATCTAAGAACCTGTGTTGGCAGCCACCCTGTGGGGATGTTGGGGTGCTTGCTGCTACAGATAGCTACCCTCAGAGTCAGGTGGGTTCTAATCCCCCACTGCCATATCCTGGCTCTGTGACCTTGGGCAAGTTAAAATAGTTTTTAGTGCTCAAAGACTCTATTTAACACAAGGTGTCAACCTGCTGTGGTGAGGGAATTTCCTTCACCTGAAGTCCCCTATAATAATGAATCACAGGCGTAGCTCTTAACCTCTGTCAGTGTCTGACTTGATAACTTGTAACAAACTTTTAAATCAAAAACTAACCTAACTTGTATCAAACTTTTAAATCAAAAACTAAGCACTTTCAAAACATAAGCCTAAAGAAAAACTTAGGAAACAAACAAATTTTCCTCTTTTTTTGGTATTCCCTTTGCTGCATACAATTCAGTCCTTTTTTTACATAGTATTTTTTTCCAATTACATGTAAAGATAGTTTTCAACATTCATATTTTAAAAAGATTTTGAATTCCAAACTTTTCTTCCTCTTTCCCTCTCCTCCCCACCCCAAGATCACAAGCAATCTCATATAGGTTATACATATGCAATCATGTTAAACATATTTCCATATTAATCATGTACAGCTCAAAGTCTTAAAAGGAATTGATTAGATTAGAATAACTTTCAATACTTCATTTCCTACCTCAGCAGACAACCCAATGATCATCAGTCTCCTGCAAATTGTATATATATGAATGGTACCTAGGTGGAGAAAACATTAAGTTAGTATCTTTTCCAATGAAATGATAGCAATCACAGTTCAACCTGAATTGTGTTGGAGCCAACTTCAATTAGTTCTGAAGAGCTGAATGTTAAATTTTGTGTGTGAACCTTTACCCCTCAGAAACCAGTAAATTACAAATCAGGACCTGAATTATTATTCTGTTGATTGTCTAGACTCAAGAAAATGATCAAGAAAATGTCAGTCACAAAGATGAAACTGAAATGTGTGTTGTAGGTCATTTTTTTTCTTGAGAGACAGTTTTTAAGTTTGGCAAGTTTTTACCACACCCCTCTGCAATAATTGACCTGGAAAATTGGTGACTTTAGAGAGATTAGACTTCTCTAGGCATTCTGATTTTCTAGAAATGTTCAAGTAAAAATGTTCAACAAAGGAATTTCAATGCAAATTTTAAATGTGACAAAAGATACAATGATCTTTTAGCCTTGACTTTTCAGGTAATTTTGACTTGAAAACTACACTGAGAAAAATAGAAGTATTTACAGGGACATGAGTTATATAAACTGAGGTTTTGTCAACACTCATAAAAAGGTTCACATATTCACCCATATTGTTTAACAGCTGGAAAGCCTCCATTATCTGTGAGATGAAAGTAATATCTGAACAATGGAAATCAAGAAAATAAGGAAATTAATATCATTCAGAATAATGCATGACTTGCGGTGGCTAGGTGGTGCAGTGAATAGAACACCGGCCCTGAAGTCAGGAGGGCCCAAGTTCAAATCCAGCCTCAGACACTTCACACACACACACACACACACACACACACACACACACACACACACACACACACACTAGCCGTGTGACCTTGGGCAAGTCACTTAACCCCAATTTCCCTCCAAAAAAAAAAAAAAGGCAAAAAGAAGAATGCACTGGAAAGTGTGAGGAACCAGCACATGGACTATTTTTGGGGTTGGAGGGGTTGTGTGTGAATGGCAGAGATAGGAAGGAGGACTATTGTCAGGGGGAGACATGGAGGGTAGCCCTCCTAGGAGAGGTCATTAGTTGAAAAAGCTTGGGAATCACTGAGTTAAGAGGGATTGGCCAGGGCTAAGAAATCTCTTAGAAAACCAAACCAAATAATACAGAGCTTAATTTTGATTGGAATGTCCAGAATTGTTGAGGGGAAGGAAGAGAGAAGAGGAAGGAGTGGTCAGGGAAGGTGGAGAAAATAGACTACCAGTGAGCACAGACAGGAACAATCTAGTAACCCGTACCTTTTAAAAAATCTTGGCCTCCTTTTATATCCATAAACCTAAGAACATGGGCATTTAAATATTTCTTCTTTTGAGAAGATTTTTATACCTAATCATATTTTGACAAAAGAATGTCCCCCAAAATGTTTATAATTGTAGACAGCTATAGAGTGCTGGATCTGGAGTCAGGAACACCCAAATTCAAATTCTGCCTTAGACACTCAGAGCTGTGTGACTCTGGGCAAGTCATTTAACCTCTGTCTGTCTCGTTTTGCCATCTGTAAAATGGGACTCACAACAGCACCTAGCTCCCAGGGTTGTTGTAAGCTGATAATGAGATCCAATATTCTAGAAGAGTATCATGTGAGTATTTAGCAAATATGCTTGAAATAAGATCAACAAGATTCCCTAAAAGTTTGCTTCTTGCTCATGAAGCTGAAATTCATTCACTTCCTTGTCATTCCCATACCACTGTAGATGATCCAGCAGAGCTTTTCCTGGGGGAGGGCCACCTGCATGATGAGTCGCAATGAAGACAAGATATTAAAGCACTGACTCGCAGATATGTCATTCTGGAGATGGGGGTCACTGGCACAGACCATCTGGTAAGTGCAAATGCACTTCCCTTCCAAAGCACGAAACTAAAATACAGAAGAGAACAAAAAAAAAGTCAAAGGGGAAACCACTCAGTAATTCCCTTACTTTCACCATATTCTCTACAATAAGAGCTAACCTAGGCCCAATTTAGTTGGATCCCTGTAGGGATTAACATACAGCATCATCTGTCATACAGAAATTCTTCAAAAATATACATTTAGCCAAGATTGGCTCATTTTCTTATGGAATTCACAAAACAAAATATGCGGGAAGGGTCTTACTGAGAGACAGGATTGTCTGGTGCAAAGAGTTCTGGATCTAGAGCTAAGACACGTGGATCTGAATCCTGGCTCTGACACTTACAAACTGTCTACATTCTACCCATCAGGGTCTCTGTTTCCTTACGTTTGAAACTAGAATAATAAAACTCTTCACACCACTCTCACAAGAAAGCATTCTACAGACCTTGGAAGGATCATCATTGCCATAGAAAGAGAGCGTCTGAATTAAACACTAACAAAACCTAAAGCTCTTAATAATTCCAAATTAGCAGATGAATATGTGGTATTTTGTAGCCACATTTAGCAACCCAGAAGAGATGATCTCCTGAAAGCAGACAAGAGACAAATAAGCCTGGAGATGGCCTGTCAGGTCTCTTCTGATGAATAACATTTCAATTCCAAGCAGCTCCTCTCTGGATCAGTTACAAAGGGAGGAACAGGCTGCACACTAGTCTGAAAAGCACCCACACAGAGGGAATCATATTACTGAAGTATGAAATACACAAGAAAGGTGAGCACTCCTGTCTCCCAAAAGTGAACAGTTTACTTCTTTCACTACAATCGGATTCAGTGGGTCAATAGGGCATTAAGAGGCACATTTACTCAAAAGAAACCAATACATTTACTAATCTCTAAGATAAATAACCCACTGGTCTATTACTCATAAGGGTTTAATGAATAGCACTTGTTTATATAACACTGAAAGCACTGCTTAACCAACTAATCACATATAGCCATCCCAGCATTATGCAAAGCACAGGAGAAAGTATGAGAATACCTCTCATGGCTTTCTATTTAAAATAAACAGTGTTTGTCTAACCCGGTATTTCCCATTTTGTTCATCTCCAGGCTCTTACTGTTAGGCTGGAATTCGCGTCTTCGAGGCCGTTGGGGAAGTAGATGCTTTTGAATTCACAAACCTCTATTTCTCTCTCCCCAAAAGCACAGTTGAACTGGCTAAGATACCTTCCATAGCACTGTAACAAGGCCAGTTTATATTGCTGCAATGTGAAGAAGGCCAAATTAGGTTTGGTTTTCTTTTTTAATTTCATTCCCTTTAAACAAGACTATTCACAATCCTGAAGGGGTACATGCAGACACCCTTAAAGGTTAAAAATCTTTAAGTGAGGGGCGGCTAGGTGGAGCAGTGAGTAGAGCATCGGCCCTGGAGTCAGAAGGACCTGAGTTCCGATCCATCCTCAGACACTTAACGCACACACAAACAAAAACCTAGCCGTGTGACCTTGGGCAAGTTACTTAACCCTAATTGCCCTCCAAAAATAAAAAAGGGGAGGGGGGTGGTTAGGTGGCGCAGTGAGTAAGAGCATTGGCCTCGGAGTTGGGATGACCCGGGATCGAAACCAGCCTCAGAAAATGAGCACCCACACATAAATAATGACTAGCCGTGGAACCTTGAGCAAGTTACTTAACCCCAATTGCTTTAAAAAAAAAAAATTCTTTAAGTGGAGATTTTGACTGAAAATTCAGAGGTGGAAAAGAAACTTGAAGGATGAAAAAAAATTCATGTCAATAATGATCAAGTGAGGCAGTGTGGCCTAATGGATAGCAAGCTGGCTTACCAGCCAGAAAGTCCTAAGTTCTAGTCCACCTCTGACACATTCTTTCTATGTTACCTTAAACTCCCAGTGTACTAAGCAACTCTCTAAGACTAGAACAACAAGGGTTCCCAAAATGAACTTTTTTTTTTAGTATTTTGATATGTATTTCAATATAATTGTTTCCTTTGCAATCTTATATTTTTTATTTTATTCACTTAAAAACATTATTTTGAGAAGAGGTCCATAAGCTTCACCAGATTCTGCCAAAGGGGTCTAAATGGTTAAAAATCCCAGCTAAAAAAGATGTCAACTTTCTTACTGTAAGATGAAATTTCCTTACACGGGAGTTCCCCATATGAAATCCTCTATCGACCAATTTTTTCACAAAAGAAGGGGTATGTCAATTCTCTGAAATGATAACTTATCAAAATGCTTCTTAAGGTCCATTATAATCTTTCATGAAAATGTCATATTATTCCCCTTTACATAAATAAAACTTACATGCTGAGCAAACTCTTAAGATCCCAAATATACTTACTTCAATAATGTACTAAATCAATTTCACAGGACCTATGCAAGACTAATATACAAAAGATCCCCAGTGTCCATGGGTTATCACTATGCCAACCAGAAACCCAACCCATTCATTTGTGGTGGCAAAGAATTGGAAGTCAAGGTGATGCCCATCAATTGGGGAATGGCTGAACAAGTTATGGTATATGAATGTAATGGAATACTATTGTGCTATAAGAAATGAAGAGCAGACAGACTTCTTATTTACCTGGAGAGGCTTACATGAACTGAGGCTGAGTGAGGAGAGCAGAACCAGGAAAAATTTGTACACAATCACTGTGCCACCTAGCTGCCCTACATCCTAATTAGATGTTAATTCTGCAAGTTATTGTATCTTACATGCAAACTCTTGAAGTGAAGGATAGGTAGGAGAAATAACTGCACCAGTGACCAGTTAGAGAAGTAGAACGTTCTGGGTTTGGTTAATGATAAACAGAAAGAGCGTTTATCCAACATACCCACAAATAGCCTATTTAATATTAACTACTGGCTAGTCTGATGGGAGGAAATAGGAAGGAAAGAGAGAACTGGAGGAAGTGGGTTGGTCATTTTGCAGTTCACCACCTCTGACCAGCTAAGCCCCTCCAAAATGGAGCTCACTCTCTTGCCCTTGAACCATGGTCCCTTTACTGCGTTCCCTTCTCTCTGGGGAGGCTACATTCTTTCTTCCCATCTACCCCCTTTGTAACCTCCAAGTTTTCTCTCCCTCCTATCATGCATCTAATCAGTTGCCACATCTCCCTGATTCTGTGAAACCTCTCTGAAGGGATCAAAGAAGGAATAGAACTGCCAACAGAGATCTATTTTCATCCTCAGTGATATTTGGACTTGAAACCTCAGTTCCCCATGTGTAATATGAGGAAGTAGAGACCAACTGAGGAAAATGAACTGAAAATAAGATAAATCAATGCCTGACCAAGGACACAGAGAAGAAATCCCTGGTGTCGGTGACAATTTACTATTCCCTTAGTAATACCCAAATTCAAGCCTTCACTACCTCTCCCCTGGACCATCATAGTGGTCTGACTGGTCTCCCCCTGTTGAGACTCTTTCATTGCCAAACCATCCTAAATACCCCAATCAGATAAATATTCCTAAAGCAAAGAACTGATCAAATCACTACTCAGAAACCTCCAACGATTCCCCATCAGTCACTAACTAAAGGCAGTCTAAAGTCTCAAGACCCTTTAGTATATACTACACCCTCCAAGGCTTTTCCAGTCTCATCTTCCATGACTCCATCATTATGTTCCATGCTTCAGTCATCCCCTGAATGGGTTCCCCATTCCCCCATCAATCTTGAGCTGGCTGCTCCCCGAACCATCATGATCCATGTACATTGCGGAAATCCTGCTGATTTTGCAAGACCCTGCTCAAATGCCATCTCTTCCAGCTGCACAGAGATATAATCTCTCACAGGCCTGATTTCATTTAACTTTGTATTTCTTTTATTCACTTATTCTATTTCTCATTTGTAGTATTATTATTAATTGTATAGCCCTTATTACTCCTGCTACAACATAAGCTTCTTGAGGGCAGGGATCATGCCTTCACCATCACCCTATAATGTCTACCACAGTGAGAAGCAGCATGGTATAACAGATACAGCTGGTCTTGAAGGCAGGAAGACCCCTGGGAAATCACTTAACCTCTCAGTACACCAGATAACTCTGTGAGACTATAAATTTCAGAGAAGATGCCAACCTGCATTGGTAAAGGGAGCTGACTCACCTGGAAGTTCCCTATGTCAATAAAACCACAGGTCCAGTCCCCAATGTCTAGCACCCCTTCTCCCCACTATAATGTTGCACAGTCCTATAAATGCCAGCCTTCGGCAGTAAGAAAAAAAACAAATCAAAAGTGTCAGCAACAAAGAGGAAGCCAGACCATTCTTATCTGCAGATGTTCTTAGAGAACCCCAGAGATCGGTGAAGCTGTGTCTACAGGAAAGAAAGGAAATGGATCCAAGGATTATGATTACTCTTGACATGGAAAGCACTGAAAACAGGAGGAAGAGAAGACCACTGTAGAAAACCTGGCATGAGACCAAGCTAATCCAGATCATCTCAAAGGCATCTATGGGTGAAAATAAGAGGACAACAAAGGGATCAAAGAAGGAATAGAACTGCCAACAGAGATCTATTTTCATCCTCAGTGATATTTGGACTTGAAACCTCAGTTCCCCCTGTGTGATATGAGGAAGTAGAGACCAACTGAGGAAAATGAACTGAAAATAAGATAAATCAATGCCTGACCAAGGACACAGAGAAGAAATCCCTGGTGTCGGTGACAATTTTAAAAACACTGATGGGTTAACTTTCAAAATATCCAAAAGCAGGAATGATGCCTATGATGTGTATTATGAAACAAAAGGGTGATCAAAAAATACCACTAATAGCTAGCATTTATATGGTGTTTTAAAGTTTGTTTAATGTTTTACAAGTATTTTGTAGCTAGATGGCTCTGTGGCTGGAGCTCTGGGCCTGAACTTGGGTAACTTGCTAGCTATATGACCCTGGGAGCAGGTCACTTTACCCTGTTTGCCCTAATCCACTGGAAAAGGAAATGGCAAACCACTACAGAATCTTTGCCAAGAAAACCCCAAATGGGGTCATGAAGAGTAGGATATGACTGAACAACAACAAAGCTTTGCTAAGTATTCCTCATTTTATCCTCACAAATTCCTGGGAAGTAAGTGCTACTACTTCCTTTCTATAGATGAGGAAACTAAGGCAAAGAGAGGTTAAATGACCTTCCCAGGGTCACACAACAAGTATCTGAGGTCAAATTTGAACTCAGCACTTCCTGACTCCCAGCCCAGTCCTCTATCCACTGCACTAGCAACATGCAGCACATATGCCTGTCTCCTCTTTATGAAATCTCCATGAGAATGACTAACAGACAAAACAAAGATAGGTATCTTGGACTAAAATATGAAAAATGAACAGCAGACTTTCACAAGCAAGTTTCTATCACACACTAATGAAAAAGTATAGAGATCCCACTTCCCAGGCTATTTTTTTTTCTCAATTATAAAAAAGCATTTTACTTGGCAAAGTAAAAAACAGACATAAATGCTCTCCTCCAAAAAGTAACTCCTCTGCATATCTATTGACAATCATTTTTATTTATTTATTTTTTGCTTTTTTTTTGGAGGGCAATTAGGGTTAAGTGACTTGCCAAGGTCACACAGCTAGTTTTTGTGTTAAGTGTATGAGGTCAAATTTGAACTCAAGTCCTCCTAACTTCAGGGCCGGTGCCCTCTTCACTTCAACACCTAGCCACCCCCTTGACAAGCATTTTTAAAGATAAAAACAAAAGTAAGACAATCCCCACCCTGAAGGAGCTTACCCTCCATCAGGAGCGATGCCTATCAATTCGTTGTTCAGTCATTTTTCAGTGGTGTCCAACTCTCTGTGACCCCATATGGGTTTTTCTTGGCAAAGACACTGAGTAGTTTGCCATTTCCTTCTCCAGCTCATTTCACGGATGAGAAAACTGAGGCAAACAGGATTAAGTGGCTTGCCCAGGATCACAGAGCTAGGAAGTATCTGAAATTAGATTTTAACTCAGGCCTGGCACTCTATCCACTGAGCCACTTAGCTGCTCCAGCAACATTAAGCAAGCCATAAAAGAGTATGTCCTTCTTAAAGTCTAAATGGAAGGACCCCTGAAAAGTGTTTCAGATGATCTATTTACACATAACATAGAGCTGTTTACATATAACGTAGAGCTAAATGAATTAAACCTCAGAATACTATTAGACTTCCTCAGCAAGATTCCCAACCACTCAAGACATTGGTCTACCGATCTACACAGTAAAAACCAAATGGATGAAAAATGTGTGCTGTTCAAACTGTAATATCATTGGATGTTATGACTAATGCCTCCCTTTGGATGAAAAAAAAAAATTTTTTTTTCAATCCAGATCCCTGAAATGCCTAACCACATCATATTCTCCTTGAAGCAAACTGGGTATGTGGCCAAACCAGAAATACAGGTGAAGGTAACTCTGAGCCCTCAGCAGAAACCACGACTTAGCCATGCTCCCTCTGTACCCACCAGATTGAATCCAGAAACCCAACCTACTCCACAGATGTGGACACTGATTGGGAACTCATCTGGGACATAAGAGTAGGAACCATATGAAAAAGAGAACGCAAGACTAAGCAAGAGTATTGTCTCTACCCTCGTTAAGTCAGGGCACTCACTGGGGGATGCTTGCAACAAGGGAGACTGGGGGAGGGGGTGCGCCATGCTGGCTACACAAAGCCAGGGAGGAGGAAAAAAACAGGAAGGGGTGTTCTGGGAGCCCTTTTGTATAAGGTGGGAACATGATGAATCAGCATTTCCTGCATGGAGTCCACCACACCCTAGATTAACCCAAGGCTGATCTCTGGCTGGTCCCTAGCCAGCTGTCTTTCATTTGCAGACATCTTTGGCCCCTGGAGTATCTCAACCACAAATTAAAATAAGGCGTACCCTATGGGCCCCACTGGAGTTTTCATCATTATTCATTCCTTTGCTCTAATCAAAAAGCTTTTTTTTTTAAATGTAACCAGTTAGTAAATTCTGAAATGTATCAAACAAAATAAATTCATTAAGGAAATGAAAAGAATCCTTTTCTTGTATTCTCTATCCAATTTTTAACATTGGGGATACTCACTTGTATTTGAACAAGGCTGTCTCCAACCTTCAAAAGCTGCTCCTTGTAATAGTTGAGTGGCAAGCGGGCCTCATACTTGCTCCAGATGCTGAACAGGGTGCTGGCACTATAAACATCCATAAAACACGACAGATCCCAGGTCAAAAGCAAATTCAAAATAACCAGTTAGTGACCCTAGAAAAGCTCACTTTAGACATACAAAGTCTTTTCCAAAGGGTCTCATCCTCATTATTCATTTGCATTAAGAATAAAACCTCCTTGGTCTTTATCTATAAGGAGCTC
This sequence comes from Gymnobelideus leadbeateri, assembly GCA_011680675.1. Classification (NCBI taxonomy): domain Eukaryota; kingdom Metazoa; phylum Chordata; class Mammalia; order Diprotodontia; family Petauridae; genus Gymnobelideus; species Gymnobelideus leadbeateri. The sequence continues at coordinate 29,114 of WOXC01003219.1, read as the reverse complement.
CCATAATCTCAGTTTGTCCCTCTGCCATCTGACACAGAGACATACTGGCCCAACCCTCACCTCTCTCCTGAGCTCCAGCTGCAGACATCACCAACAACTGCCCTGCATGTCACGGAGGCATCTCTCCCAGACTCATTGTGTGCAAAATAGACCCAAATCTTCCTACCTGCCAATACTAGCCCTCCTCCTCACTTCCCTGTTGCAGTCCAAGGCATGACCAATGTTCTAATCAATTGGGTTGGCAACAACTCCTCACTAAGAAAAATAATCCTTCCATCTTTGTTCCGGAATCACCTAGTTTTGTGTTGTTTTTCATGCATCTTTAGTCTTTCCTTTTACACTATCTCCTGCCTTAGACACTCATCAGCTGTGTATGGGCTTGGGCAAGTCACTTCACAGCTGCCTGCCTCAGTTTCCCCACCTGTAAAACAGGCATAATAATAGCACCTACCCCCTGGGCTCTGTTGAGGATCAAAGAAGACAGTATTTTTAAAGTGCTTCACAAACCTTAAGCACTAGCTATTGCTACTATTACTGATGCCATTTAGATTCTGTCTCTGTTCAGGTTTACTCCTCACTGGCCCCCAAACACTGACAGCCCAGTGAGAAAGGGCAGAGATCCTAAACAACCACCACCCAAGATGAGAGCATGTCTCAACTCCTTTACAGCCCAGAGAATAATGACTAATCACAGGCATCTGGGAGCCCCTTTCACCTTCTGAGCAGAATCATCTGCTTTTCAGCTTGGGCTTCCTGAAAAGGATTCCATACCTGCCCCTCTTCTCTTCCCTTCCTACATCTTCACCTTTGACAATCTCATTTTCATCTATGCAAACAATTCCCAAAGCCCTCTCCCCCGTCTTGGGAGGTCTAGAGGTCTAGAGGTCTAGACCTGCATCTTCACCTGCCTAAAGGACTTCTGCAATCCAGTCCAACAAGAATTTATTAAGCATCTGCCAGGTACAAAGCGCTAAGTAGATTCCATGCATACAAAGACAAAATGAAAAAAGAATTCCTGTGCTCAAAAAGCTAACATTCTACCTGGGACATATGACATAATGGTTGTTAATAACAATTACGATAACAAGTAGTATTTATATAACACCTGAAGCTTGGCCAAGTATTTTGAATATATTATCTCATGAATATATTAATAGATCTCATAATAGACAACAACCTTGTGAGGTAGGTGATATTATTATCCCTATTTTACAGAAGGGGAAACTGAAGCTGAGATTAACAGAATTGCCTAGGATAACATAGCTAATAAATGTCTGAGAAATATACACGACCATTTGAGGAAGAAAAGAGCTGTGACCAATAGGGAGGTCAGCAAGGGCCTCCACAAGCATGTGGCACACAAGGAAGTCAGAGGAATGTAAGGGGCAGAAGTGAGGTGAGAAAGGAGTGCCTTCCACACATGGGAGACAGGCCATGCAAAGGCTTGTAAGATGGAAAGCAAAACACATGAAACAGCAACCAGGCCAGTCTGCCTAGAATGCAGCTTTCACAAGGGTGAAATGTAATAAGCCTGGAAAAGCAGGCTGAAGTCATACTGGGAAGGGTTTTAAATGCCAAGCAGAGGAGCTCCTTTTTGAGGGAGCTGTTTAAGGTTCTTGAGCTGAGGAGTGATAGGGCAAAACTGCATTTTACAAAGACAACTTTGGCATCTATCTATGTGGAGCATAGATTAGGGAGGGAAGACACTGGAGGAAGGGAGTCCACTTAGGAGGTTTTAGAAATAGTCCAAGAAAGAAGTGATGAACACCTGAACTAGGATGGTGGCCACTAAGTAGAGGGAAGAGGACAAATGTGGGATCCATTGGGAAAGTAAGATCACTAAGACTTGACAACCAAAAGGAAACCTGAGAGAGGAGGCACCAAAGATGATGCCAATGTTGGGAACCTGAGTTGCCAGAAGGAGGGTGGTACCCTGAACAGAAATAGGTAAGCTTGAAAGAGGGTTTCATTTTTGACATATTAACTTTGACTGGCCTAGGGGACATCCAGTTGAAGATTCCAATTGGCAATTGGTGATGCTAGACTAGAGTTCAGCAGAGAGCTCTCTTCTTGGATGTGCCAAAAGCACATGGATATGTGTCCCAAAAGCACATGGATATGTGTCCCAAAACACACTCATCTCCCTCCCTAAACTTGCTTCTCCTCATGACATCCCTGGTTCTTTCTAAGGCATCACCTAGTATCCCATGTTCATGATCTTGGCACCATTTTGGACTTATGCCTTCCCTTCATATCCAAATAGCTGTCAGGCCCTGTTGAGTCCACCTCCACATCCCTACACAAATGCCTTTTTCTCTATTTCCACAGCCACCAACCATAAGAACAAGCCCTAAATATGATGTATTTGGACTACTGAAACAGTCTCCTTACAGATCTTCCCGCCTCCACTTTCTCTCCATTCCAATCCAGAATAATCTTGTTCATACATAGATCTAGCCATGTCAATCCTCTGCCATAAATCATCAGTGGTTCCTTTCTATTCCCCCAAGTTCAAATTCTTCTGTGTGACATTCAAGGTCCCCCCTCGTCTTTCTGGTCTTACTTCATATTACTTCGCCCTCTATGACCAACTAAAACGGACTGATTCTTTGTCCCACCAAGGATTTGGTTCTCACACCTCTTGGTACTTTTGCTGAGATTGTTTTATTTGCTTTAAATGTCTGCCTCCCCTGCTTAGCCTACTGGGAACCTACTCATCCTCTAAAGTAACTACAGAACCTCTTCTAGGATGTCACCCCTAATATTCCAGGCAGGTAAGGATGGCTTCCTCTCAGGCTTACATGGTCCATTGTTAAGTAACTCTCTAATGAAGCCAGAAACCCAAAGGATTCATGGATAGATTTCAAGAGGTCCGTGAACTTGGATAGGGGTAAAAAAAAAATTACATCTTCACTTTAGTATGACTGTTTTCCTATGTAACCTTACATATTTTATTTTGCACTTTAAAAAACATGCTTCAAAGAGGTGTTCCATGGGCTTCCCCAGGCTGGCAAAAGGGTCCAGGACACACAAAAGTAATCCCCAGATCTAATGTATTTATTATATAATCACTATGTATTATGGTCATGTGTGACAATGCCCCACCTTTCTACTAGACTATACGCTCCTTGAAGCTGAAACCAAGTTCTATGGCTAAACTTTGTGCCTCACCCAGCACCTGGACCCCAGTATTCTGAATAAAGCAGATAAGGTACATATTGTAGATGGCATTATAGATATATGATATATGTGTATATTTGTAAATTAGGAAGATTAGATTACATGTCCTTTGAGGTCTCTAGAGCTCTAAGGCTGTGATCCTACTGTGACCTTTAACAAGTCACTTCACTTTCCTGGGCCTGTTTCCCCATCTGTAAAATGAGTAGAAAGGGTGGATTTCATGATTTCTAAAGTCAATTTCAGCTCTAAATCTAGGATCTATGACCCCAGAACCACGAAGACCTAAGTTCTTTTATTCCAATAAACCCTTCAACCCTTCTACTTCTTCCTCCCTTTTCCTCTTCCATCTTCTCCTTTTCTCATCCTCTCCTTCTCTTCCTGTTCTCCCTCCTCTACCTCTTCCTCCTCTTTTCCTCTCCTCCTCTTTCCATCTTCCTCTTTCTATTTCTCTTCTATTTCTTTTCTCTTGTTCCTCTTCCTCTCTTTTGTTATCCCCAGCCTCTTTCTGCTCCCCTTCTCTCCTCCTCCTTCTGTTCTCCTCTCCCTCTTCCTCCTTTCCTCCTCTTTCTATTCCTCTCCTCCTCCTATTTCTACTCCTCTTCCTCTCTTCCCTTGTTTCTATTTCTAGTCTTCTTCCTATTCCTCTCCTTTCTGTTATCCCCCATCCTCCTCCTTCTGCTCCCCCTTCTCTCTTCCTCCTTCTTTTCCTCCTCCTCCTCATCCAAGCACAGTCCCCTTCCATCACACCGCCCCCACTCCGTCACCTAGCAACCGTGCCCAGCGTGCCCAGCATCCCGCCCCGCCCGGGGGCGGTCACCCGCGCTGCTGCACCGCCTGGCGCTCGTGGAGCTGGGCGGCCCGGCCCTGCTTCCTGCGGAGGAAGCCCAGCACGCCCTGCATCTCCCGCTCGAAGGAGGCGAGCAGCGGGTTCCTGGCGTCCAGGGGCCCGTAGAAGCAGGCTCCTGGCAGCTCGGCGCCGTAGCTCCGCTTGCGGGACTGGGCGGGCGATGGGCGGCACTCGCACTCGGAGCCCCACTGCGGCGCCAGGTACCGCTTCAGCAACGCCTTGACGGGCAGCGGCCGCGTGGTGTACGTCAGCATGGTCTGCGTGGGGGGCTCGACGGCGGGCGGGCGGCGCCGGCGAACGTGTGGGGCCGGCGGGGGCGAGGCCAGCCCCAACTGAGCGCTGGTCGGCGGGCTCCGGTAGGCGGCGAGGTTCGGCGACACTGGCGCGGGGAACGACGGCACGGTCAGCGTCAGTATCGGTGCCGCGCTGCGGCTCTCCCCCAGCGATGACCAGCTCGTGGAGGAGTCCGACGCCGAGGCGCCCGACGACGAGCTCGCCGCCGGGCTGCTGGGGGCCGAGGCCCGCTCTCCCGGGACCTTCAGGGTGGCCATGACTGCTGCAGCTCAGGCCCGGATCCGGAGGACAACTGCTCCGAGGGGACGCTGGCGGTTGCCGGGAGATGGTCTCCTAGCAACCAGGCAGCCAATGGGGAGTGGCTCCCGGGTGAGCGCGGGGCGGGGCGAGCCCTGGCTGAGAATCTCTGCCCGACCTTCTGGAATCCTTACGGAGCTGGAGGACTGGCCCCAAGGCGCGACCTTAGAGACCATCTGCGCTTTGTGTTACATCAGTGCAATATAATTTTAATGTATAGTATTACATTTATATTATAAGAATTCTACCACTCACAGTATTTTAGAACATTAGGAGTCATCTGATGCAACCTACCACAAATACATTGAACGTCCACTTAGTAGGAACTTAATCATGGTAATAGTTTGGAAATTAGATACATAATGGTGGCAGCTAGGTGGCGCCATGGTGCATAGAGCCCTGTGCCTGGAGTCGAAGACTCATTGAGTTCAAATGTGGCCTCAGCCTCTATCTAGCTGGGTGACCCTGGGTAAGTCACTTAACCCTGTTTGCTTCAGTTTCCTCATCTGTAAAATGAGCTGGTGAGGGAAATAACAAAAAAACTTCAGTATTTTCATCGAGAAAACCCCAAATGACCCAAAGAATCAGACGCTGCTAAACAACAAATAAATTACATAATCTCATTTGAGTTTACAACACTGATGTAAGAACACTAGGGCTAGGGTCCTTATTTAGCAGATGAGAAAACTAAGACAGATGAATGACTTTTCCCATGGTCACACAGTTACTAGGTAAGTCAGGATGTGAGCCCACCTCTACACTTTTCCATACAGCATTCCATTCATTCCATTAGTAAGCAAACTTTTTGCTCTCAAGACCATTTCCCACTTAAAAATATTGAGGACCTAGCCCAAAGAACTTTTATTTATGACTATTGTATCTATCAATAATTACCATCTTAGTATTACTATGAAAATAGACCTCTCTGACCCTCTGAAAGAGTCTCTGGGGTCCCCTTGCTCAAGGACCCACATTGAGAAGGAGAATGAAAGGGGACTCGAATTTATTAAGTATCTACTGTGTTCCACGCCCTGTGCTAAGCACTTTACAAAGGTTTCATTTGAGAATCACAGCATTACTCTATTTCTTTATTACATTACACTGTATATTACTGAAGTATTAGGTTACATATTATATAACACTAAAGAAATGCTTAAATGAATAGAGACATTTCAATTCAAGTATTTATCAGGCTTCCGGACAGGTGCAAATCCACTGTTCTAAGCCTTAGGATACAAAGAAAATATCATATGTCCCTGTTTTCAAGGCTTTTGGAATCTGGTAAGAGACCAGTGGGATATTTGTACAAAAACAATTGTGATGGGGGTGGCTAGGTGGTGCAGTAAATAGAGCGCTGGCCCAAGAGTCAGGAGGACCTGAGTTCAAATCAGGCCCCAGACACTCAATACTTACTAGCTGTGTGACCTTGGGCAAGTCACTTAACCCCAATTGCCTTGTCCTCCCCCCTCCAAAAAGAAAAAAGAAAAAGAAACAATTGTGATGGAAGAAAAAGTGTAAGGGAGGGGTCCAAGACAAACTAGGAGAAATCTGAGGAAGGAGGGTTGACTTTCAGCCACAATGGTAAGGATCCTGGCAGGCTTCATGAAAGAGGTGGCCTCTGAGGAGGGTCTGGAAACAAAGGAAGGACTTTTTCAGGGATTGGGAGAGGTGAGGTAAAAGAGACAGGCAAAGAGACAGAAGAGAGTAAAACAGGAACAGTAAATGGAATAATCTAGTGTGATTATCTTTCTCAAAAGTACTTGCCCACATACCAAGGTTGCACTAAAGGGGAGTGATTGATGGGTTTCTAGTCAACAGATTTGAATTGGATCTCAGCTCTGTCACTGACTTACCTCTGTGGCCTTAGGCAAGCCTTTCACCTGGAGCCTCAGTTTCTCCAACTGTAAAAAACAGGACTAGGTGGACTAACTTCAACTCTAGATTTAGGCTTTTATGGTCTCTGTTCTCACTGTCCTTGAGCCCCCTAGCCTGATTTCCCAGCCTCCTCCACTTGTATTTCTCAGCCGCTGGCTGCCCAGGGAGCTTCTGAGTCTTTTCTAACCAAGCTGAGTTAAAATCGGTTTAAAGCTGTTATTAACTCCACACATGTCATGCCCTGAATACTGAATTTAAAATAGCAGGAGACAGCACTAATTATTTCATTTCATTGTTCCCACATTGACAAAGCCTGTCGTGAGGGAGATGGAAGGAGTCTGCCTTTACTCCTTTTCTCTAACTCCCCCACATTTCCTGGGTGATGATAAAAGGCCAGATGCTCTGAGTCTCCATTTCTTCATTCGCAAAATGGAGAGAAGAATACTGAGATGACCTAAAGCAGTGTTGTTAGGATCACAAATTTAGAGCCAGAAAAGACTTTAGAGATCATACAGTCCAATACCGTTGAGTTATAGATGACGAAAGTGATTTGCCCCAGTTGAGTTGCACAGGCAAGATTTAAACCTAGACCCCTCAACCCCTGTCTGCCTCAGTTTCTCCAATTGTAAAATGTGAAGAATTGTAGTGCCTGCCTCATAGGGGTGTCATGAGAATCAAATGAGAGGATATTAGTAAACTGTTTATCACAGTGCCTGGACCACAGTATTGCTGTTGCTGTTTAGTCATTTTAAGTCATTGTAATGGAAATGCAGATTTAAAGATCTTCCCTGCCCCTAGCTTAAGTGCACCTGGAGCCTGTGGTGGGAGACTTGTTTTTCAGGAAAGCCCACACCTTGATACTTTGTGATTGGGCAGTGGGTCAAGGAGGTTGTTACATTCTCTGAGCCAAGAGAAGGCTATATAAGCCCTGAGGAGAGGCTTTGCTTTGGGGCTCACTTTGAGAAGTGTTGTGTGATTTGACCAGATGAGACTCTGGGAAGCCGTTGTTGAGAGCCCCCCGGCTTTGAAAACCCAGATGTTGATGCTTCCCTCTCTGGTAACTGTGATTTGGTATTGATATAATGGTTGGACAGTTTGGAAGCCTGTCTGTTTGATCTGTAAGTTCTGTAACTGAAGTTTGGGGTGCTGACCTTTTTCCCCTGAACTAGGTAATGTGTGTTTGTTTGATTAAAGTAAGCTTGTTAACCCATTTTGAGTTGCTTTCCTTTTGAAAAGCAGATCTAAGAACCTGTATTGGCAGCTACCCTGGGGATATTGGGGTGCTTGCTGCTACAGTCATCCAACTCATTGTGACCCCATTTGGGGTTTTCTTGGCAAGGATACTCAAGTGGTTTGACATTTCCATCTCCCATTAAGGCAGATAAGGTAAATTGACCATCTGAGTCTATATCTGAACTCAGGTCGTCCTGACTGTAGGCCCAATTGTTCCATCCACTGAGCCACTTAGCTGCAGCATAATTGGCAAAGCACTTGGCAAATCTTAAAATACCATATAAATGCTGGCTGCCCCTCTGGCACATAGTAGGTATTTAATTAAAGCTTATTTCCTTCTGAGTATAGCAGTAGTTCTCTCTGATGTCATATTCTTTACTGCCATCTCTCCTGAACAATTACTGATTAATAATCAATAAATTATTCTCTGATTATTAATAACTAATTATAATTTAGTAGTATATTCATCCATATATACTTAGTAAGGTCTTGGTGACTTCCAAGAACCAGACTTATCACCAGGTCAGCTTCAGGATATTGAATATTTTGACCAAAGCAACTTCCTTTGTTTTAAATATTTTTTTTATCATCAACTTTACAAACACAAACATTTCAATGTACAAAATACACTAAAAAGAGTATTGTATATGAAACTTAACTTTTGTTAATATACAGTTTGTTTTTAAATGTATGTTATATTGAATAAGGAAATGATAAAAAATTCTGCTTATGTCCCCTTCTGAATTTATTTGCATTTTCTTTTTTCTTTTTAATGTTTTATTGTTGGTCATTTCTTCCTTATTTTATTTTTCATCTCTGTCACTACCATTTACACTTGCTCCCCTTTCCTTCCACCCAAAGAAGCCTTCCCTTTATAATAAATAGAACTTAAGGCAAAGCCCATCAAAGCATCAGTCATATGTAAAATGTATGCTTCATTCTGGACCCCAAACCGGCTTTCAAAAATTAAAAAAAAAAAAAAAAAAAATATATATATATATATGGGCAGCTAGGTGGCGCAGTGAGTAAGAGAGCCGGCCTCAGAGTTGGGATGACCCAGGATCGAATCTGACCTCAGAAAATGAGCACCCACACATAAATAATGACAAGCTGTGTAACCTTGAGCAAGTTACTTAACCCCAATTGCTTTAAAAAAATATATATATATATATATATATAACCAAGTTTATATTTAATTAATTAAATGTTACCAGTTAACAGAGACCCTATTTTTTCTTGTAAACAGAATAATGCCAAGCACAGCATTACAGACATTCAAAAATATGTCAGCTAGAAACAAAGCATTTTAAAAATCAAAATTCTCACTTTTATCACAGTTACAAACAACACAATTTGAAAACAAGCAAGCACTAGTACTAGATACTAAGTTCAATTTTCCATTTTCCATAAGACTCCCTGGCCTACAATCTGATTTATTTTAGCTCTGACCTAATTTCTTCCAAGCTCTATGGGCCTGTGCTAATTTTTACTGCTGGCCTAATATAGTATATTCACTGCACTCAAATAGTCATTGAAAATGATGACAGATGATGTTGATAATTAAGTATCTCTGTCACCTACTGGTGGCAATGGCCTTCCTCTTTCTCTGCCCAAGATGGAACCCAATTCTCTCAAAAGGAGAAGGAGAGTCATTCTTTGATCATGGTAACTTAGGTTTTCATTTCTAAGTGAACAATGAAGTCTCAAAATAAAGTAATTAATACTACCTAAAAGTTTTCCCTCTCTGGGGCCTCCAAATGTTGTATCCCATTAAAGTGAGACAGAAGATCCCTGAGATTAAATTTAAAAAGTGGATTTTATTACCTTGGGACTGTTGGGATACATGCCCAAATCAGACAGTGCTTTGGCACAAACATTGTGCTGGTTTTATAGAGGTTCCATAGCCAGGTTACATAAGTTGAGATTACAGTGATGGAAGCTGAAACTACAGTCAGTGTACATTTGAATTTCCCACCAGAGTGAAACCCTAGGCTGGGACTCCCACCCACAGATCAATCAGGGGAAAAGAAGGGGTAGAGGTTGTGCTTGTTTACAGATCAATTAAGGGAGGGAAAGGTGGAGTTCTGTTTTCCAAATCAATGAAGGGAAGGTTGAGTTGTCTGCTTTACAAATCAATGAACAGAAGGGGAAAGTGGAATTGTGTTTTACAAATCAGTGAAGGGAAGGGAAAGGTTGGAGTTTACAAATCAATGAAGGAAAGGGAAAAGTGGAGTTGTGTCCAACACCAGGACTTTAAGTAAAATATTGCAGAACTAGAAATGAAATCTAGTGAGTTTTTGGTCTTTCCTCCTTCTCTTTCTTTACAGGAAGAAATGATGAGGTACACTGGAAATTGTTCTAGATATCAACTCAAAGGATCTAGATTGCAATCCCAGCTCTGCCCCCTTATTAGAAATGTGCCCCCAAATAAAGAGGTTGGCCTGGATCAGAGAGGTCAAACTCATATAGAAAGGGGAGCTGCTGAACTGTAGGATCTCCACTGGCCACATGCTGAAATAGCCTCAAACTGTAATTTTATCCATGTTTCACTGTATTTTTATTTACTGTGCTAATTATTTCCTGATTACAGTTTAATTTGGTTCGAGCACCATTCTGGAGTGTTGCAGGCCCTGTATTTGAAATTCTGACCTAGATGACCCATCTCTAAAATAATATGATCTTATGTAGTTTTCCACTCTCAAATTAAAAAAAAAAACCTAGCATATAATTTGCCCATAAGTACTGCCAATAATATTGATGAAGTCAAAAAGGCAATGAGAAAATTGTTAGAAAGTGTAACAAACAAAAATAAAATTTTTTTAATTCTTTTTTTTTTCTTTTTGGAGGGCAATTGGGGCTAAGTAACTTGCCCAAGGTCACATGGCTAGGTTTTTGTTTGTGTGTGCGTTAAGTGTCTGAGGTCAGATCCGAACTCAGGTCCTTCTGACTCCAGGGCCGACGCTCTACTCATTGCGCCACCTAGCCGCCCCCAAAAATAAAACTTTTTAAAAAGAATAACAAAAGAGAACATGGATATAGAGGTGGAAGGAACCCTTTAAAGAAAATTCAATGACCAAAATAAAAGCATGTGTTGGACACTACTCCACTTTGCCCTTCCCTTCATTGATTTGTAAAGCAGACAACTCAACCTTCCCTTTCCTTCATTGATTTGTAAAGCAAAGAACTCCACCTTCCTCTCCCTTAATTAATCTGTAAACTGGCCGGACCCCTACCCCTTGCTTTACCCGGATTGATCTGTGGGTGGGAGTCCCAACCTATGGTTTCACTCTGGCAGGAAATTCAAATGTACCCTGACCAATCACTGTAGTTTCAGCTTATGTAACCTGGCTATGGAACCTCTATAAAACCAGCACAATGTCTGTGCCAAAGCACTGTCTGATTCGGCCATGTGCCCTGACAGTCCCGCAGTAATAAAATTCACTTTTTAAATTTAATCTCGGGGATCTTGTCTCACTTTATTGGGGTACAACACATGCTCATCAGATTTGCAGATGACACTAAGCTAGAAAATATAGCTAAAACATTGGGTGACAAAGTCAAGATCCAAAAGGCTCTAAAAAGGCAAGAGCATTGGATTGAACCTGATAAGGAGAAATTAAATGGGAATAAATGAAGCTTTATATCTAGACAAAACTAAACAAAACTCCTAGGGCAGCTAAGTGATATAATGGATAGAGTGCAAGTCCTAGAGTCAGGAAGGTTCATCTCCCTGAGCTCAAAAACCAGCCTCAGAAACTTATTAGCTGTGTGACCTTGGTAAGTCACTTAACCCTATTTGCCTCAGTTTTCTCATCTACAAAATGAGCTAGAGAAAGAAATGGCAAAGCACTCCAGTATCTTTTCCAAGAAAATCCCAAATGGGATCACAAAGAGTCAGACACAATTGAAAATGACTGAACAACAAAACCAAAAAGCCCAAAATTTTATAAGAATAATATGGGGAAGGCCTGGTTAGAAGTCCTGAAAAAGATCTGAGGGCTTTAGTGGACTGCAAACTCAATGTAAATCAACTGTGTGAGATGAAATCTGAAGAAGTTAATGTTATCCAGGGATGCATTAAGAAGCCCACAGGTTCCAGAAATAAGGGATAGTCCCTTTGTTCTCTGCTGTCATCAGAATTCATCTGGAGTATTCTATTCAGTTCTAGGCACTATGGTTTAGTGACTTTGATAAGCTGAAGAGTGCACAGAGGATAGGAAAAGATAAAACTCTGGGGGACATGACAGCTGTCTCCAAGTATGTGAAGGGCTGCCTTGTGGAAGAGAGATTCAAACTTCTGTTTGGTCCCAAAGGGCAGAACCAGGAGTGATGGATAAAAGTGGCAAGGGGACAAATATAGGCTTGATGTCAGAAAAAAAAAATTCCTAACAAACTTTATCCCAATATCTAGCAGAGTATGTGGTTTATATTTGCTGTTGTTTAGTCATTGTTCAGTCATATCCTACTCTCCATGACCCTGTTTGGGGTTTTCTTGGCAGAGATACTGGAGTGGTTTGCCATTTCCTTCTCCAGCTCATTTTACAGATGAAGAAACTGAGGCAAACAGTGTTAAGTACTTGCACAAATTCACACAGTGAATTTGAACTGGGGTCTTCCTGACTCCAGGCACTCTATGCACTATGGCGTAACCTAGCTGCCCTAGAAGTTGTCCAAAGTTGCAATGGATTCCCTCCAGAAGTGGTGGATATCCCAGCCCAGGGAGGTCTTCAGAGGGTATATTATAGAGGATGTGTTCTAGTGGAGATTCCTTTTGTATATGGATTAGATGATATGGCTGTTGTAGTCCCTTCCAACTCTCATTTTCTGTGATTCTATGACTCAGAAGCCATCTAGTCCAACCTTCTAATTTTACAGATAAGGAAATAGAGGAAGTTAAAAAGCTCACCTAAGGTCACACAAGACTGTGTTACTGGCAGGTTTTAAATCCAAGAATTCTGATTTCAGATCCAGCAGATGGTATTTGAATTAAGGTCCCCAGATTCCAGAACCAATCACTTAATGCAATGGGCCATGCTGGTCCTTATATGGCTATTTTTTCTTTCGGATCTGGCTATTCCTTCTAATGTGGCTTTATCCAAAAGTCAAATGATAGCTTTTAAAAATCAATAATAAAATATAAGATATGGGCTGTACCTGTCTTCTCATTGGCATATTCCTTCCAAAAAAGGAAATTTCCTCTAACAATATTGGTCAGCATCTTCAAGGGTCAGTATGTGTCAGAGGCAGGGCTCTCAAACCCACTCTTATTGTCTCAGAGGCCATCTATACCACAGTGAAATATGAGATTAATGAAATTTAAGTATTTAAGTTGGAAAATTAATTTTTATTTCTTTTCCTTCCCGTGAATAATTACAAAAGGAACAACGGTTAGCTTGGCAGTATTTTGGATAGCCTGGCATATTCACATAGGAACTACATTCTGAGTCATCCCGTTGGCAAGAGAGAAGATCCAAGTTCCGTTCATTTGAAATTATATCTGAAACAATTTTCAGCTTTTTGGGGTGGTTTGCCCTTCCTTGTAATTAGATCCAATGATTATAATGTCTTTATATTTCACTACTGTTTCCCTTTCATCTAGCTGTAACACTAGCACATTGTATTATGGTAACAATTGTCCTTGACAGTGTTAAAATGTAAACAGCTCTATCCTTATAATTAAAGTCACTGTTGGATGTTAGGTTCCCTCATTTTTTTTTTTTTTTTGCCCATGCAAGTACCGTCTTCCTCTAAATTTACTATCAGAGGAAGAATATCTCACATCCATAATCATTATAATCCAGATTTAGGTTTTCTTCTCTGGGTCTGACCCAAAGACAAATGTTTTGTTCTATTCAAAAATTCAATGACTTGCTCCTCCCATCCCACCCCTTCTTGGTTTTTTCCATGGATTCCAAACAAAATGAAATAACCCTTGCTAAATCCTCATCAGGGAAAAGCCACCATCATTGTTCCCTTTAAAATCTCCTCAATGCCTCTTTCTTCTGTTAAAGGCTTCCGATGGTTATCTATTTTTAATAGCTTGCAAAAGAGCAACTGAAGAGTGGGGAGGAACCAGAGGAACCTTTGATTATTAGCATTCTGAACAATCAAATCATGTCAGAATTATGATGAGATTCTAAGGCTTAAAGTATTGTCTCTTTTGCTATCCTGAATATATCACAATTCCTAGGGGGAAAGAAGCATAATCCATGAAATAGAATTTTTTTTACTTTGTTCAAGAAAAAGAAATGTTATAACAATAAGAATATGCTCCCAGAAATCCTTTATAATAGTGACTTTGGGTATGCCACAATTGCGAGGAATTTTTCGACAGGGCTACCAGACTGGACCCAAGGGGATTGTGCACAATAATTGTGCATGATCCAGCACAATGCTGGAGCCTGCTCAAACCAGCTCATGAGAGCAGATTATTAGATTTCTAGTGGGAGCACCTCAGAAATCAGCAAGTGCTACAAATTTGCTTGATTTATGGTTCTGTCAATTGTCTAGACTTACTAAAGTAATGGAGAAAATATTAATAGTGTGTTGAGGTACACCCCCCACTTGAAAACCAGTTGTTAAATATTTGCCAGGACACACCTATTGGTAACCCATAATATTTATATGAATAGTCCCCTAATGAAATTGTATGGTTGCATATGTTGGAGCACTATTGTAAGTAGCTAAAAAGGCAATATGGCAGACTTCAAGTAGGCTGTAGCATGTGTCCAGTGAGAATAGCAATTATAATAGCTAGCAATTATATAGGGTATTACAAAATGCTTTCCACATATTCTGATTTGGTCTTTACAACAACCCTATGAGATAGGTGCTATTATCACGCTAATTTTACCTTATCAAGAAACTGAGGTTGAAAGACTTCAAGAGACTTGGACAGAGTCATATATCTAGTGAATATCTGGTAAGATTTAGAACTTAGGTTTTCTTGACTCCAGGTCTAGTTTGGGAATCAGCATATTAAAGATCTTTTATTTTTCCAGGGAGGGGGAGTGAGTTATAGGTGACAGTGGAGGGAAACTGTGTAAGGGAGTATGGGGGAAGTGATAATGATGCAGAAATAAAAAGGAAAAAAACCTCAGAAAATAGTATCAATGAATCATTCAAAAAATGCACAGAAGAAAGAAGGTTGTTCAGAAGAGGGCATGGACCAGCAGCAGTCTTGGTACTGCCATATTAAATTTAACATGTACCTTTTTTTGGGGGGGCTTCAAAGGGGGGAAGAAGGGAAAGGCAATCAAGGTTAACTGACTTGCCCAAGGTCACACAGCTAGTAAGTGTCAAGTAAGTGTCTGAGGTCACATTTGAACTCAGGTTCTCCTGACTCCAAGGCTGGTGTTCTATCCACTGTGCCACCTAACAGCCCCTTAACATAGAGTTTTTAAAAAACTGTACATATATAATTGAGGTTCATGTTATCCTATACAATTCTTTTTGTTTTTAACAGTTCTTTTTATTTGGAAATATTTGTGTTCTTGGTTCTTGTCATGTTTATAAAGAAAAAGGAATTTTTTTAAAGGAAAAATGCGTTGTGTGTGTGTGTGTGTGTGTGTGTGTGTGTGTGTGTGTGTGAGAGAGAGAGAGAGAGACCTTTCTCCTCCAGAGTTCCCTATTTTTTTTTCAAGGCAGCACCATCCTTCCAGTGACCCCAGTTCAAATTGAATTTGACTCTTCCCTCTACTCAGCCATAGCCAACCAATTGGTAAGTCCTATTTCATACTTATCTTTCTCTCCAATCACCAGCACCAGTTTATCCCACAATCCTTACTGAGGTGCTAGATATTGGCCTGGCTTCATTTTGTTCTTCTCTGCCTTTGGGAAACTAAAAATACAACTCAGTAAAATAGTAAAATCTTCTTTGTATGTTCTGAGCCACCAAATTCTTCCAGGAAAGATTCCAGCCAGGGTACCTGGGACCCAAGTCCAAGAGGAGTTTTGGACACTTTCCACCCTGACTCCCACTACCTGAAGACCGGGGAGGTTAAATTTTACTTCAATTTTAGGTAGGTTAGATTTTAAATTTTTCCAGGGTTTTCCTGTACCCTTAGGGGGATTTAGGGATAGGGAAGTCTAGGCTCTACCATTAGCTCTGGCCTCCACTGATGGTTGTTCCCTTAGTTTTAGGGGATGAGTTCCCTGCACTCTAGAGTCCTTTAGCCACTAGTCAGATTAGCTTTTATACTGAAATACATTTATTTCAAAAGGTATAATCACAAATATATACATTTATTCTCCAATACTTGGGAAGCATAATTCTCCTCTCCCCCTGTACTACCTTAGTCTCTGGGTCTGGGGAAGGAATTAGGTTAATAGTTTAGCTCAGTTCCTGTAGTGTACAATCCTGTTTCCAAGTCTAAAATCCACATTGGGCTTGAGTCCCAGACACCCATCATTTACATGGTAAGGGATGCAAAGGTCTCCATGTTAGGCAAAGTGGATATGTTACATAGACACCTTAAGGGTCCCTCTATGTTAGACAAACTAGACATAACCAGACAAATCTGATATACAGCAGTAATACAGTTAAGCACCATATTATCTTTTTTAAAAACTGGCTTCAAACCTGATATACAGCAGTAATATAATTAAGTGCCATATTATCTTTTTTAAAAAAAACTGGTTTCTTTTAGAATAAGTAGCAAAAACAGAACATTTTTTAAAAAACTTAAAAAGCTCATCTCTCCCTTGAAAGAACAAGAGCCAAAGGGAAGCAGAGAACAGGAGAATACTAATTCCTGTTCTGCCTCAGTAGCCCTTGGGTGTGACTCTTTGTGTCAGTTGCCCAGTTGTTGCCCATATTGTATCTGCTTTGCTATCTTAGGGTCCTCTTCTTGTTCCTCACATTGGCATCTCTCTCTTGCTCTGTTTATCATGGTGGCAACAGCTTGGCTTGACCTCTCAAGCTGATTGCAAGGGCAGTGGCTGAAGTAGCTCTGGTTTCCCTTTGTCTCCCAGAGCATTTGCTCTTTGTCATAGTCACCTCTCTTATAACTCTTCTCTCTTAGGAATGGGAGGAGCTGTCACCCAAGGGCTCAGGAGAGAACCCCTGGGAGCTTCCTGTCATCCAGTGGACCTAAGTCCCCACCATCATCTGGTTACCTGGCCATCAAGGACAAAAATAGATATCTGAGTCATGCTTTAAACCTGCCCCCATATTATTTCATAATCAACAATTAACCCAGATAATAGTTTTTCAATAGTATAATTCTTAGTATCTGCTCCCATTTTTCTATAATTCGGTCAAAGTGTCCAAAGAATCCAAGCCATCTTCTATGTTTCTTTGTTTCACAGATCCATGTGTATTAAAGTGTAGGTAGAAGGCACCAAATGTTTTTTGGCTGAGTAGCTGTAGATTAAAAAAAATCCTTGCCTACATTCTGAAGGTCTGACACTTTTCTTTCACCATCATTCGTCCCCTTGGACACTGAATTTTTCACCCACCACCCAATGGTGCTAGCCAAATTACCAAGTCCTCTCCTTAACACCCTGCGTTTCAGTGGAGTCCCACTTTAAGATGTCTTCCTGAAGAATAAATTCATTAAAAGGCAGTTTCCATGCATAAGAAATCCCTTAGCACCATTCCAGCCCTAAAGTGGCCATAATACATTTCTGAAATTCCAGTTGATTTGACTTTAAATGGTATGCAAATGAGGATGCTAAAATGCAAATTCCTATCTATGATATAAAATTCAGGGGGACAAAATTAGCTCATTTTCTTTTCCTGTGGCTGGGCCTCAGACATACAAATAAATCCCTTCCGGTTTCAGGGTATCCTTTATAATATGTAATCCTACCAGAATTCCTAAGGTGTCTATATGTGAGTCCTCCATTTAGCCAACTAGAATCTTTCAACTGTTTTATCTACCCTCCTAAATAGATATCTAGAACAGATTTTTACACTGCAGTTCTTACTTTAATTTCCTTGAATATGTTTTACCCTCCCTAGCATCTGAATTTCATTTAGAGATGGAATCCATGTTTTTCTTCTACATTCACTTGTAAATATTAAATCAAATCAGCAGATGATCCTCTCCTCCCAGCTTGAAAGATGCTCCCCTATTAGCATAGGGCTGTTGACATTTTAAAGAATGAAAATAAGTGACAGACTGTCTCTTTACCCTACAAGCTATTAAAAAAAAACCAACCCCAGAAAGTGGCATTAAAATAGTTGAATATAATGATCTGAAAGATCCCCTATACATTTGGTTTTGAAAGAAGGAAAAAGCAAAATGACTTTGACTGCTGGCACTTTTTGTCAGGTGCTCAGGGGAGGGCCTGCTTTCCATTATTATGTGTGATGGTAACAGCTTCCAAAAAGCAAACACATTATATATTTAAGAAGGAAAGGCAAATTTTGACCTAGAATGGCTAAGCCAAATGAAAGGATGTTATTTAAAATGCATTTGGTCAGACTTTAACAAAAAAAAAAGCTTACCCACCTACCTTTCTAAGGAAGGACAAAAGCAGCAAATGCCAAAGAAAAAAAGGTCAGTCTCACCACTACACTTTCACTCAGACAATATGGCAATAAAAAGCACACTGAAGTTGGAGTCAAAGGACTTGAGTTAATATCCAGCCTCTGCCACTTACAACATATGTGAATTTGGGTAAGTCACTTCACAGTTCTGTGCCTTAGTTTCCCCTCTGTCAAATAAAGCAGATTGGACTAGGTAGCCTTTGAGGGCACATCCACAACTAATGTCTAGGATCCTATAAGCCATATTGAGGTATAGGGGTGACCTTGATGTTCTCCAAAGCAGACCCAAGCTCTGACAGGTCCAGCTAACATGACGGAAAGACTTCAGATACAGACCTATAACAGCAAGCAACCTAGCACACCCAGAATGACTGCTAGCACAGATCTGCTTTTCTAAATGAAAGCAAGTTTATTTTATTTTATTTTTTGCTTTTTGGAGGGCAATTGGGGTGGAAAGCAACTTTAAAGGGGTCAATAATCTTACTTTAATTACACACACACACACACACACATCATTCACTTATTTCAGTGGGGGAAAGTCAGCACCCTGAACTTCAGAGAAAATACAAATATTAGAAACAGAAAAAATACATAGAAAATAACACAAATTAACAGAGAGGGCTTCACACTGTCTGACCAAAGTTATACATACAGTTACCAGAGAGAGAAGCACCAAAATCTGGGTTTTCAAAGCTGAGGGACTCCTTAATGGCTACCCAGAGTCTCTCTGGCTACTTTGCTGGAACACTCTTCCCATGAGTAAGACCCAAAGCAAAACCTCACTTCACCACATGCTTCTTCAGGGTCAGAGGACATCACAACCTTTGTGACCCAATGCCTAATTACAAAGGAACAAAAGGTGTGGGCCTTCCTGAAAAAGCAGTCTCCTCCCAATCAAGTTCCACTTGAGGCCCATTAAGGGTCAGGGAAGATCTTCAAATTCCCTAGCCTATAAAGGAACAGGAAAGATCTTCAAATTCTGTTTCTATTACAAGACCCCATGATGGACCCTGTGTCACCTGGAAAAGAATAAACCTGCCTACATTTAGAGTAAATTGTCAGCACACAGCTTCCAGGTGATGTCTCCTTTTGCCTACAGCAAGTCAGGAAGTTATCTTATTAGGTCATAGAGAGCTGTGATCTGTACTTGTTAATTAAGTGGCCTCCAACACCCCTCAGACACACATAGATACTTATGTAAGATCTTTGGAGATACTAAAGTATATTTGCCCATCTGAAATACTAGAACTGTTCTGGTTTATTGTTCCATTTGGGAACATCCATACCCCAGCTGGAAGTTTCCCTCCCTTCCATCATCTCTACTAACACACACACACACACACACACACACACACACACACACACACACACACACACACACACACCCTGCCTCAGTTACCTCTTTTCTTTTTTTTTTTTTTTTTTTTAAAGCAATTGGGGTTAAGTAACTTGCTCAAGGTTACACGGCTAGTCATTTGATTTATGCGTGGGCGCTCATTTTCTGAGGCCGGATCTGATCTCGGGTCATCCAAACTCCGAGGCCGGCGCTCTTACTCACTGCGCCACCTAGCCGCCCCTTTAGGGCAATTGGGGTTAAGTAACTTGCCCAAGGTTACACGGCTAGGTTTTTGTTTGTGCGGATTAAGTGTCGGAGGCCGGCTCCGAACTCAGGTCCTTCTGATTCCAGGGCCAGCACTCTATTCACTGCGCCACCTAGCCGCCCCAGTTACCTCTTTTCTTGAATTTTTGGCTGAGTATTGCTACTCCATGATACTGTCCTAGTCAGGATACTCTTTGGTGTCCCACTACACTCATCTCTTCTATAGGGCTAGATGCCAAAGTTGAGTTTTGCTACTTGTCACCACAGAATGGTGGAGTGACAATAGGAACAGGGTATACTAGCAGAGACTGCAGCAACAGCAAAGAAATTTCTCAGTGGATCCCAGAGCACAAGACAGTGGGATTTGCTGCATCATCCTTCCAGAAGGTAGGTACTGATGGGAGAGGAGATGTTGGTGAATATATGAGGGATTACCCTTCTCTGATATTAATTCCTCCAATTGTTAACTACCTTAGACTTCTTGGTATCTTGGCTTGTAGAGATAACTATAATTCCTTTACTTTTTGGTCACAGTTCTCATTTTGGGGAGTTTTGAGAGTTTGTAAGGATAGAGGCCTTGCCCATGTTGCAGCATGAAACTTCATTGCAGCCTTGGTTCTGAACACATAGTGTTGTACCTTAATAAAAGCAAGACGGAAGATCCCCAAGATTAAATTTTAAAAGTGAATTTTATTACTGCGGAACACCAAGGGACTGTCGGGGTACATGGTCACCCAAATCAGACAGCCCTTTGGCACAGACAGTGTACAGGTTTTATAGAGGTTCCATAGCCAGGTTACATAAACTGAAATTACAGTGATGTAAGCTGAAACTCCAATGATTTGTCAGTATACATTTGAATTTCCCGCTGGTTCACGAAACCCTAGGCTGGGACTCCCACCCACAGATTAATCAAGGGTAAGCAAGGGGTGGGGGTTCTGCCTGTTTACAGATTAAGCACGGTGGAACTCTCTGTTTTACAAATCAATTAAGGAAAGGTTGGGCTGCCAGTTTTACAAATCAAGGAAAGGGTGAGTAGATTTGTGTCTGACATTCAGGAAGGGCAAAGTGACAAGTCAAAGAGGGAAGGGCAGAGTGGAGCTGGGTCCAACAATAGCATGCATACTTTGAGCTATGCATGGCTCAGGCCATTGCTGAAAAGGGGTCCCAAGTGGAAAAACTTAAGAAGCCCTGATCTAGAAAGTGCTAAAAAGTCATACACTCTAATTTCTGGAATTTCTCCCATTTTCAACTTGTTTGATAATTTACAGAGATCCCCAGAGCCACAGTTAACTTGCCTGGCTTACTGGAACAGATTTCTGGTCTTATGTCATTTCATATTATTCAATAGCTTTAAAAGATTTTTCACATTTAGTCTAAGATCTTTTGATTAATCGGTTGACTGGTTGAAATAGATTTTCACCTAGTTAAGGGACTAGAGCTAAAACTTGGTGGACACATATTCAAGCAAATAAAACAGCCCCTGCCCTCCAGGATATTTCATTCTAAATGCAGAAAGAGAATGCACAAAAAGGTCTAGAAAGT
This sequence comes from Gymnobelideus leadbeateri, assembly GCA_011680675.1. Lineage (NCBI taxonomy): Eukaryota > Metazoa > Chordata > Mammalia > Diprotodontia > Petauridae > Gymnobelideus > Gymnobelideus leadbeateri. The sequence goes on along the minus strand of WOXC01003219.1, from coordinate 7,748 downwards.
GGAAGGGTGAGGGAAAAAAAAGTGGTGTGTGTGTGTGTGTGTGTGTGTGTGTGTGTGGGTGTGTGGGTGTGTGGGTGTGTGGGTGTGTGGGTGTGTGTATAGGGCTGCACCAAGTCTGAAAGAAACAGGACTGGCATCTATCCAGATGGAGCAGGTTCTGTAACTCTAGAAATCACTGGGGGCAGAAATGTTCTATGTACCAATTAGCATATGTATTGTGTCCTCTATCACATGGTAAATTTCACAAAGTCAGGAACTATTTTTGCTTTTTTTTTTCTTTATATCCCCAGCACTTAGCAAAGTTCCTGGTGCACAGGGTATGGGATGGATATGCCAGCATCCCTGGGGCAGTGGTGTTTAAAAAGGTTCAAGAGAAATAAATTCTGGGAAATCTAATCATTTCATTAATAATGCCAGCATTTTAATAAAAGGATGGACATTTGGCAGAGGTGGGCTCTCAGTTTTTATGCCATTTTGGAAGAGGAGTGCTCAAAAGGATGACCATCAACCCTGACTGGCTAACAATTAATGAGCTGTGGACTTTACAAAGAGAAGTGGGCTTACTCCAGTGATGGGCTGAGAGTGACATCAGGTCACTCTTGGACAGACAGACTGTCTCTCTACCCATACCAGCCCTAGCCTTGGGAAATTTAGACAAAAGGGTCTGTCTACACCCAAGCTCGAATGAATGGAATTCACCTTAGACTAGAGACTCCTTATAAGTTTGGGTAGGATCAAATACAAGAGGTTAACTCAATCTTCAGAGACTGAGGTCTTGAAATGAGGATAGAGAAAAGGTAGAACACTGAACCCCCCCCCCCCAAATCATTAGTTATTAATAAACATTTATCTCAGTGCAAGTATTATCATTAACCCTTCCTCTGAAGATGGGCATAGCTGGCCCATTCTCCATACCAAGGAGTCTGCCATGGACCCCAGCTCAGAATCAAGTTTTTAAATGAAGAAAATAAAAAGATTAAAAAGAAACCAATTACATTGAAATATAGTGATAAAAATTATTTTTTAAGTTCATGAACCCCAGTTAAAAAACCCTAGGTGAGGGAGGTTCTATTGGAAGTGGAGGAAAGAGAAACATTAAGAAGTGACCATGAAGTAGAATTAGACCAAAAAAAAAAGCATTAATAAAAAAAGGAAAAGGAATTTGTGTAGTGCTTCAAATAACCCCCCAGGCTTCTCCCTGAAACAAAGACCCATTTCTTTAATCATATTGTTCCAGTGGTACTGTGTGACTGTGAGTCATCATATTCCCTATTCTTTGGAGAATTCAAACAGAGGATCACCCAAAGGTCACTGTTGAGGCACAGTGAGGGGAGCAGGCTTCAACATTCTCAACCCAGAAACTGCATGAGAGAAATGCTGGAAAGCAAGGATTCTTAATCTGGGGTCCAGAAAAGCCTCTCCTAAAGGGCTCCATAGATACATTTCAGGGCGTTTGTGAAGGAAGATGGGGAAAAATAATTATACCTTTATTTTCCCTAGCCTTTGTTTTCCTATGTCATCCTGTGCATTTTGTTTTATATATTTAAAAACATTATTCTGAGAAGGGATCCATAGGTTTCACTAAAACTACCAAGGAGTATCTATGACACAAAGGAAGTAAGATCCCTAGAGTAAAGGATATAGGACCAGAAAAGGAGGCTTAGAGGAGTTATTGAGGAGTGGCCCTTGCATGCCATTGGCAGCCTTCCAATGACAAGATAATAAGAAGAGTTACCCCCCCTTGCCCAAGGCAGGAACAAGAGCCATGGAGTCAAATGGGGAAGGAGGGCTTGCATAGCTGATAGTGGGAAGCAGTGAATTCACAGATCCAGCAGAGGTGAAGAATAGCTTACTGGCTCAATATGTTTGTCTCCTTGGAACTGAGAGGAGATAAGACAGAAAAAAAGTAGGCAGTGGGGTGGGCTGGGAAGAGAGGGCAATGCAAGATTCTAAGCTGGAAGAGATGAGAGAAGCAGGGTACTGGATGTCAGCTTCTAACCACCTCATTCATTTCAAACCTCTTCACAGCCTTCCAAAAACATTCTCTAAAAGAAAAGCACCCCCTCTCCAAATCGACTTCTGAATGTCACCAGGTTCCTGCATGCCCACACACTCTCTCTGTTGCTAAGTGTCCCTGGCTTGTCAAAATATGTTCCAAAGGCTTCTGAATTCTCTCAAATTTAAGAAATGTACAGAAGAACTTAAGCCTTTCTGATAACATAGATACAGAGATGCTATATGATGGAGAGATAAAGAGATTGATGAGCGGATATGTCATAAGTGGATAAGAGATAATTTATTCTATGTGATAGATAATAGATATGTGAAAATTGATAGATGATACATGATAGATGATGATATATAATATTATATAGTATATAATAGATAAATTAAATGTGATAGATGGATTAAGAGCTAGATGATAGATAGAAAGAGATAGATATAGATTGATTACAGAGATAGGTAGACAGACAGACAGAAAGAGGTATGTAGGTAAATAAGTAAGGAGACAGAGCTAACAGAAAGAGATAGGTAGGTAGTTAGACAGACTGATAGAAAGAGATAGGTTTGTAGATAGATAGATAGATAGATAGATAGATAGATAGATAGATAGATAGATTTTTTAAAAATTAAACACAGAGAAATCTTTACTGTTAAGGTACAAATTGTACTGATTGCAGCCAGCCAAGGCAGAGTCAATCAGTATAGGCAACACATGATATTATGTTCTAATTTGGAGCTCCAGGGTGTTTGTCCCTTCATTTTGTATCCTTTAATTCACTTCCTTTGGAGCTGCTAGAGCCAACTGAATGTGTAATATGGTATTAAAGAAATAAAAGAGGCAGAACACTGCAAGGAATAAAGAGCCAACCTCAGAGTCAGACAGACCTGGGTTCAAGTCCTACTTCTGATCTAACCTGGATGTGTGACCCCCATTCCCATCCCCAAGGGCGTCACTTCAAATCTCTGTGCTCTTGGAAAGTCTCTACGACTAGATGAAGGGATTTCTCATCAGGCATTTTACACACTAATGAAATCACAGATAAGGACTCTCCCCTCCCCCCCAAAAAGACAAAGAAAAAAAAAACCCAATCACTATAGCCCTACTGATATTGGGTTGAAAAAAAGTGGTGTTCAAGTTAATCCTTTTGGTCTTCCAGATCCGCTAGCAATTAAAGTCAAGTCAACAATCATTTATAAAGTGCCTACTATGTGCCAGGTACTATATTAGGCCCTTCACAATCTAATTTGAGCCTACCTTTCTAGGGTTGCTACATGTTTCTCCCCTCACACACCCTCCAAACTGGTCCATTTGCTTTACCATTTCCAGTCCATAACATTCCAATTCTATCTCTCTGCCTTTACTCAGGTTGTTCTCCATGCTTGGTATGCATTCCTTTCTTGCTTCAAGCTCTAAGAATCCCTAGTTTCCTTCAAAGCTTAACTGAGGCATCACCTCCTATATAAAACTTTTCTAGAGCCATTTGAATGCTAGCACCCTGCTAAACAATTACTTTATATTTATTCTCTATATAGTTGATATTTGTGTATAAAAATTGTTTGCTTCCCCATCTTCCTTCCCCAGTAGAATATAGGTTCCTGATGGACATGAACTATTGGCTTTTTTCCCTTTGTATACCTGGTGCATAGCACAGTGCCTGGCCCATAGTTGATGCTTAATAAATGTCCATTGGATGTTGAATTAATAAATGTTTCATTAATTACTAGAGATCTTTTCAACCTTTCCATTGAACCCCTCCCTTATAATAAAAAAGACAGTTAAGCAAAACTAGCCAAGGCATCAGTTGTGTCTGATGATATGAAAATTTTAACATTTATACGTTACCACTTCTCTGCTAAGAGAAGATGCGTCATCACTAATCCATTGGGACCAAGAATGGTCTCTGCACTGAATCAGAATTCAGAGATTTTAATGCATTATTTTCATCTATATTATTGTTATTACATCCTCTTAGTTGCCCACATCTCTTGTTTCTTATTGTACTTTCTTGCTGTAACATCCACTTTCTTACTGTAATATCCATTACATTCCTATACTGTAATGTCCCTTTCAATGAACATGCATTCTGCTATTCAAAAAAACTGTTTGGGGGAATAGTATGGCATTTGGGAGAATATCTTGGTATTTTTAGGGACCTTTTTTCTGCCACTGAACTATTGGGTCATGTGTCTAGTAATAAGATCACTCCATTATATAGAGTAAACAGAAACAAGGACACCTTTATGGGAGAAAAAAAAAGTTAAAATTGAAGATTGTAAATGACATACATAGAGGATGGTAAGGAATCAATAAGTCCATTCAGAATAATGTTGGATGCAATTAAAGGAACTCAGAGTTAGAAATAACTAGTCATCATCATCTCATCTAATTCTGAACCAAAGCATGTAACTTCTTTACAAAAGTATTCATTTCATCCAACTGTCCATTCAAGACATCTATTGAACTCGCATTATATATAAAGCACTTTGCTAGGCACTGTAGGGGAGACTAAGATGGACTTCGCACCCAAAGGAGTTTATAATCCAAAAGAAGAATTTAGAGAAATATATATATATATATATATATATATATATATATATATATTTCATACATTTCTCCATATGTTCATTCAACAGGTAGTCCTTACTGAATAGCCATCATACAAGGTACGATTTGTCCAACAGCCTGTAGCAGAGACAAGTACAAGGTCACCAGCCTCACTTTCTGCTCTGGAGCCATCTGGATCCAGTGGCAAGATACAGATCAGGATGACTGGAAATGGCCCCCAGGTGATGTTTGAGTTGTGTCTTAAAGGAAGACAGGGTTTCTACAAGGCAGATGGAGATCCTGAGGAAATGCTTTGAAGGCAAGTAGGATGGCCAGTGTAAAAACAGAGATGAAAAGTAGAGTATCATTTGTGAGGAACAGAAAGAAGGCCAGTGTGGCTTGATCTCAGAGTGATGGAGAATACTATCCAAAGGGTATGAAGAGTTTAGTAACTTTGAGGTCATAGTTTCAAATTGCTTCCCAGAATGGCTGGACCATTATTGGTAGCTCCAATAACAGTGCATTAGTGAGCCTATACTCTCAGATCACCTCCAACAATGGTCATTTTCTTTTTTGTCATCACCCATCTGATAGGTGCAAAATTGAATCTCAGAGTTGCTTTAGTTTGTCTTTCTCTACTAGTGATATAAAGCATTTTCCCCCCACAAGGTCATTAATAGCTTTCATTTCTTCTTTTAAGGATTACCTATTCATATCCATTGACCATTTATATACTGGAAAAGGAGCCTGGTTCTTATATGTTTTAATCAGTTTCTTATTTATCTTAGATATCAGGCCTTTATCAGAGAAGTTTGCTGCAAAAAAAATCTTTCCCAGATAAATTTTCCCCTTCTGACTCTAATAGCATTGATTTTGTTTACATGAAAACTTTAAAATTAAAATAGTTCATTTTATCTTTCCCTTGTGATCCTCTGTGACATTTGGTCAAGAACTCTTCCCAGTCTATAGTTTGTGAAAGGTATCTCATTCCCTGCTCCCCTCAATCATTTATGGAATCCTTTTTATGTCTAGGCTGTATTCATTTGAAGCTTATTGTGGTATATGGCATCAGATACTGACTAACATGTAATTTCTGCCAGAGTCTTTTCCAATTTTCTCAGCAGTTTTTGTCCTTCCCCCACTAATTGGTCTAGGGAACACTAGGCTAGGTGTGTTTACTTTTAATTTTTTGTCTACCTCATAAAAAAATTAATTATCTGAACAGAAGAAATGTGTCCAGTGTAAAAAGAAATCTCTTTTCTGTTAATGTTAAAAATCACTTTCTCCCTCTTCCCAGAGGAAAGAGAAAATTGCTTCTTAAGGAAAAATATATATTGCAATTCATGGCAATTGTTTAGTCTCTTGGGGGACTGAGCGTTCTCTTTTCCTGCCCCCACACCTCCCTCCTACCTCTGGCCCCATTCTCCTATGTGTACAAGCAGGTGTCCACCTGCCTCTGCCGGATTTAGATCCCCTGTTCTTTCAGACCACTGTGGCATGACTATAGCTTATTGTTGTATGAGGAGAGGCAGTATCCTACAGTGGATAGTAAGCCAGCCTAGGAATCAGGAAAACCTGGGCTCAAATCCCAGCTCCAACACATGCAGGCTGTGCAAGAAGGGTAAGTCACTTAACCTTTTCATGCCGTTGGGCAATTCTCTAAGAGCCTGGAAGTTTTAAGATAGGTGATGTTCTCCATTGGTAGAGGGAGTTTTTCCTCAAGCTTTCCTTTACCAGTGCAATCAGATCTACTCCACAAAATGTCTGACCATCCATTCAGGGTACCTAAAATTCTTAGGAATTAATATTGCTCCATTCCTCCTTTCCTCCTTCCCTGGCTTCACTTTCTTACTTTCCTTCTTTTCTTCTTTTTTCCTTCTTTCTTTCCTTTTCCTTTCTTTCATTCCTTTCCTTCTTCCCTTCCTTTCCCCTTTTCCTTCTTTCTTTCTTTTTGTTTCCTTCCTTCCATTCATTCCTTTCCTTCTTCCTTTCCTTTTTCCTTCTTTCTTTCCTTTTCCTTCCATTCATTCCTTTCTTTCCTTCTTCCTTCCTTCTTTCCTATTGTCTTCCTCCTTTCTATCCTTCCTTGATTCCTTTTATCCTGGGGCCCATCACACTTCTAATTAGCATGGAAGCTTTGACTTACTCTGTTACCAACCTGAGCTGGTTTACCCCTCTTTGGGAGGTCAGGTGGCTCCCTTCTTCCAGGGGAAAGGAAGAGTGGTGTTTACCACATTGGTGCTAGACAGCAATGACAGCCAATTGTTTTTCTAGCCCTAAAGCAGCTTAGGACTCCTGAACTCCAGATACACCAGCCTTAGCCTCCCCAGTAACAGAGATTATTGGCATGGCTGCAGTACTATTTTCAGCTTTTATCATAGGAAATTGCTGTTAGATCCAAGGAAAAACAGGCATGTAAAAATGCTTATGCAAATTGTTTCAATTTGCCAACAATGTTAACAAACTCAACAAGACTTAATCCGGGTGAGAAACTTACAGAACTTTAAATCTAGCAGCATTTTCTGGTATCAGTTAGAGAAACAGTTGGTCAGTCAGTCAAGAAACACTTATTAAATGCCTACCATTTGCCATGCACTGGGCTAAGTGGTAGGAATATGCAATTTGGAGTCTCACAGTGTCGCTTGGCCTCATGGGTTTCTTTTATGTATTTCTTTCTACCATTATACTTTAAATTTGAGCCTACTCTCCCTAAGGGCGATTCAGAGCAGAGAATGTACCATCAGTTTGGGGAATATTTGGTAACTTCTATCTTTGATATGTGAGGGAGCATACTATATGAGGGCTTGTGAATACCAGTACTAGAAAGCAGATTCCCCGCAGGATTGCCTGATAATTAGACCCTGGGTGAGGTGGGATGGGAGACAGAGTTAACTCTGAGAACCATCCTGCCTATCTATGTGAGTGGGAACTGGAGGAAAAGCCTGGAGCAGGGTCTATATTCCTCTAGAGATTTATTTTTCTTTTTGTCCAAACCTATGATTTCCTCAGTATAAGGAATTCTGGATGTATAAATGCCTTAATTGATGTAGGTAGGGATTTCATCTTGTAACTTTTCATTTTTTGAGAGTTGCCTGGGGCACCAAGAGGTCCAAAGACTTATCTAAGGTCACATAGCTAATACCAGTCAAAGGTAAGACTTGAACTCAGATGTTTCCACATCTAAGACTAGCCCTCTCTC
>WOXC01003218.1:0-157500 GCA_011680675.1 Gymnobelideus leadbeateri | reverse complement strand
CTTGATTTGTATAATACTATTAAAAATAATAAATTTGAGCTAGATTTTAGAAATCTTTGAATGCTACCTATACTAAGAAATTTGGAGTTAAGTGGGTAGGCAATGGGGAGCCATTGAAGGTTTTAAAAAGGGGAGTAGCATGTTCAGAAATGTGTCTGAGAAGATGAGTCTGGAAATGTGTTCAGAAATGGATTGGAAGAGCTAGAAAATGGTAGCAAACAAGGCACTAAACTGATGGCACCAAGGATGGCAAGGAAGAGACACATTATAAAGTCCATCATAAAATGAGATTTTGTAAAGGAAGTATCTACAGAATTTGGAAACTCGATGACTCTTCACCCTCCTTTGCCTTCCATATCCGAAGATGGCTCTAAGGTTTTGAACCTAGTTGAGTGGGAGAATGGACAAGCCAATGAAATCAATAGGGTAATCAGATTCAGAGTTGGAAGAGTCAGCCTAGTTGAACCATTTATTCTTTAAAATTCCCCGTTTCATTGGAAGGCAACATGTTCCTTCTGGGCATCAAGATTCGCCACCTTAGAGCCATCTTTGGCTCTTCTCCCTCCTTCAACCCCTAAAAGCCAATCATCTGTAAGGTCTTATAATTCTACCTCTACAACATCTCTCCCATCTATCCTCTTCTCTCTGTTCCCACAGCTTCTGTCCTGGCTTAGGTCCTCATGCTCTCTTGTTAGTCTTTTTATCTCCCAAGTATAAGACAGCTGCTTATTTCCTCCACCATAGGAACACCATAGATCAAAAGACTCACAGATGTAGATGAATACATACAGAAAATATAAATCATCAAAATCAGTTCATTACTCTCAAAACATCTCAGCCATTATACTCATATTTCCCTTGGAAAGTAAAGGCAATTTTGTGAGATTAAAGGACAGGTATTTTATTTTCACTTCTGATCTGTGTTCTCTGATCAACTTACAAACTCTCTGATCAGCCAGGTGATAGCTCTCTCCAGCTCTGGCCCCATCATAGTAATGATCATCTTCTCTTATTAGTCAAGTCAAATCAACAAACATGGATTAAGTTGTGGCTATCTTCTAGACAAAATACAAGCAAGTATGTTGGTTTTAATGAACAGGTATATTTTTTTAATTGTAGAAATCTTTCTCCCTCAGGCATCTGACACCTGACTCATGATCTCAGGAGCTCTTGAATTCGGAAGGTAGCCACCAAGGCTGGAAATTCCCATTTCTCGGGATCATTGATTGCTGGCCTGTGTTCAGTGAAGGAAATAAAATGTGGGAGGTATCCAGAGACTCAGTCTGACCTGGTCAAGTACTTCTCTGTTACTACGTGCTCAAAGCCATTATCATGGGAAGTAAAGTTTGGAGGAGAAGGGACAAAAGGAAATTCCCTCCTCCCCTTCTAGTAATCCAAAGGTGAGAAAGAGCAAGAAAAGTAACTAAAAGAAGGTCCTAAAAGGGGTCAATAGCCTTCTCATTGATCTCCTTGCCTCAAGTCTCCCTCCTCTCCAATGCATCCTCTGTACAGTTGCTAAATTGATATTCCCCAAACTCAGATCTGACCATGTCATCCCTTACTCAAAAATCTTCACTGTCTCCCTCTTGACTACAGGACAAAACATAAAATCCAATCTGGCATTTAAATCCCTCTGCAACCTGGTTCCTGATTACTTTCCAGTCTTATTTCATATTTTTTCCCATTGCACCCTCTTAGTTCTAGTTTAAACGGTCTATCAGAACTACTGTTCCCCCCAAATGACACTCTGTCTCCTGCCTCTATGTCTTTGCATGGGTTGTTCCTCACCACCACCACCACCCTCCCTACCACCATGCCTAGAATGCTCTCTCTCATTACCTCCACTTCTCAGAGTCCCTAGCTTCTTTCAAAACAGTTCAGGCACCCCTTCTGACATAGAACCTTTCCTGATACCTGCAGTTAGTAACACTAAATTTCTTGAAATTACTTCAGCATTACTTTTTATATACTTTGTGTTCACTTGACTGTGCTCAAAAATGTTGCATGATTCCCTCCTCCCCAGGTAGAATGATTCTCCTTCAGGGTGAGAGTTATTTCATTTTCTGAGACACAAATAGTTCATTGAACATAGTTCATGCTTAATAAATATTTCTTCAATTAAATTGACATGGAAATATAAATGGCTTACCTGCCATCTGAGTACATGACTTGGAGTGTCTAGATGGTTCTCAAGACTTTTATCATCACCTATGGCTAAAACCCAGCCTCCAAAGCTCACTCATGGTTTACCAGAATGGTAAGTATCCATGGTGTAAGAATGAGAGAAAAGCACCCTCTACTGGGGATGGGGGGGGGGAGTCTTGAGTTGCCAAAAAGGCTTCCAAAGTTATGTTTTTAAGGGTAGTCTGGACCTCTGGTTCCATTAGCATAGGGAACATGTAGTATGAAATCCCTCCATGGTTGTAGTTCAATAATTCATTTGTAATGAACTTGGAGAGTTTTGGGGGCACTGAGAGGTGGTGACTTGCCCAGAGTTGCACAGTCATTATGTGGCAAAAGAAGGATTTTAACCCAGGTCTTCCTAGCTCCAAGGTTAGCCCTCTATCCACTATGCCAAACTACCTACTCAAGTTTTTTCTCAATAGAAATGTCTTTTTTTCCTTAATAGAATAATTTTCTTAATAGAAAAGTTCTTCTTAGAAGAAAAAATATCCACGGAGGACATCATTATTAAATCATAGCCAAACTCATTCAAAACTATTTCAGCAAGTCCACCTAGATACAGAGTTGTTATAAACAAAGTAAACCTTAAGTCACTATTTCTGTGTGTATTATAATTGTTATGATTGCTAGTAAAAGTGTTACTACATTACCCAATGCCTGTCCCGTCTTAGCATCATCATGAATTCATAACTATGAAGATGAGACATCATTTCCTCTCCAAGAGATGAAGAACTTTCCAGATGTCACAACCCCTGTAGTGAGCTAGATTTACCAAAGACACTCACACTATAAACTTAGAGACTGGTTCTTCCCAAGGAAGGCTGAGGCCAAGATCTGGATCACTCATTTAAAAAAAAATAAACAAAAGCCACAAACTGTCCAGATAATTGAACAAAAATCCTTTTGAGCCTGAATGATCCAAATCCCAGCCTCATTTCTCCACATCATTCTTCATGTTTAAACATCTGCAGTTAATATACACAGTTTTATGAGGCCTTGAATTGGCAAACATCCTGGCTGCTATGCTGTTCATATAATACTGCAAACAGGTCCTAGTTTATAGAGCCTGAGAGAGCTGCATGAGCTTTTTTTCAATATTTTGTCTTTTTTAAAATTTTTATTAATATATTTTTATTTTATCCATCAGATACTTTTTTAAAGTAATTAATTAATTGATTTCAAGGTCCCCCTTTATTATCCCTCCTTTTCACTACTCTCAACAATAAACTGAATGACACCAAAAAACAAAAAAAGAAACCTTCATAACAGATGCATGTAATCCAACAAAACCAATTCCCACAATGGCCCATGTCCAAATACATATTTTTCATTCTACATCTTGAGTCCATTGCTTCTGTGGGCACCATTCTTCACCATCAGTCTTCTGGAATTGTGGCTTGTCATTTCACTGGTCAGAGTTCTAAAGTCTTTGAAAGTTGTTTTTCTTAATGCTGTTATTGCATAAACTGTTCTCCTAGTTTAGCTCACTTCATTCTTCATCAGTTGATAGAGGTCTTTCCAGTTTTCTCTAAATTCTCTAAAATCATTTCTGATGGCACAACAGTATCCATCGCATTCAAATAACATAATTTGTGTCACCATTCCACAATAGATGGGCACTCCGTTAATTGCTGTTTCTTGAACTACTATGAAAAAGACTGATATAAATGTTTTTGTATGTGCAATTCCTTTTCCTCTTTATTTTTGTAGTATAAGCATAGTAATGATATCACTGGGTCAAAAGGTATTGATAGTTCAGTGACTTTGGGTCATAGCTCCAAATTGTTTTCCAGAATGACTGGACCAATTCACAGATCCACCAATAATGACACATTTTTGTTTTGACATGTCAGATACCTTTCACAGATGATAGGATCATTGATTTAGAGCTAGAAAGATCCTCTGAGGCCATTGAATCCAGCGCCCTGGTATTATAGATGAGGAACTGAGTCTAAGAAAGGTGAAGTATCTTTTCCCAAGGTCACACAGATAGTAAATTATGAAGGGCAGATGCAGTATATGGGGTGCTCTCAGGGAAGTTTTTCTTTGTTGGAGTCTCAGAGCTCTGAATCCTGAGCGGCCAGGGGCAACAGAACAGTGGGAAATTGTGGAGACGATCCTCCCAAAAGGGAGACAGTAGGATGCAGTGGCGGGGTGGGGGTGGGAGGGGACACAGGTCCTGGATTCCAATCCTAACTCTCCATCTTTCTACCTGTGTGACATTTGGCAAGCCATTTCACTTCAGTCCTCAGCTTCTTCATCTATGAAAGGACAGCAGTTGGACTAGATAATTTTAAGGGCTCTACCTTTTAGCTCTAACTCTATGAGACTGATATATAATTGAGATCTTAAGTATATGATGTTCATTCAGTGAAGTGGAAAGTAACAGAAATCTAGAAATCTATAAAAAGGACACAACCTAAGAAGCATTTGAATCCAAACCCATCTTTTCACAGATGAGGAAACTGTGAGCCAGTCACATAGATTGTAAGTATCTGAGGTGGGCTTCAAAGTCGGGTCTTCCTGACTCCAAAGCCAACACTCTATCCATTACCTCCACACTGCCATTCAAGGGTTGAAAGAGAGGCTTCATCTGCTTCACAAATTTACTCAAATACTGGTTTAGAAACAAGGCAAGGGGAAGATGAGCCCATATTGCTGGCATTCCAGATTCATTTCCACATAGCAAATGACACTGAGTCACTAATTGTCTATCCCAATATCTTCAGTAAATTCTAGCCCTCTTAAATATCTGGTCTCCTCATCACCACTATCCCCAATCAAGGAGCTGCATTTGATAGCAGACGATAAGGTTTTCTAAACCATAATACTCTGAGACCATGGGCTAGTGGAGCGGAGGGATGGGAAGAGATGACGGCATCCTCGGAGAGCAGTCTGTGGTTTCATGACAAGTCTTTGAGAAAAGAACGTTGCCCCTTTGCTCACACTCCCTGGGAGGACTAACATGTTTTCTTGACATCCTCATGCTGGGAAATAGGAAAAACAGAAACCCACAAAGCACTTGGGTCGATAATACCAAATTTGGCTTTTTATGACATCAGGGGGGAACGACATCCAGCTCCCACAGTGCTCCCCCTGCCCCAGTAGTTTTTAATCACAAGGAAAGTCAAGATAAAAGAACAAAGTGGAGATTTTTGGTTAGCTTAGTCCATGCCTCCCAGTTTCCTGCCTGAGGGCCACTCCCCATTTCAACTCCTTGGAAAAATGACAGAACTCTCAGCAAATTGAGGCTTGTTGTTTAATAGCATCAATATTTTGGAAAATCATATATTTAACTGTTCTCCATGGAGGCTTCAAGAGTAAAAGTCATGGGCAGACATTTTATTGTCAGGGAAATAAATGTTTTAAGAGGTCAGAGAGGGAAGCATTGGTAAATGTTACAAGAAACCCAGTGTCTGGACTGACAGCCCATATTCTGGTTATTTTAAGTGGCAGGAAATAGGATAGGATTACGGGATGTTAAAGCTAGAAAGGATCTTTTAAAATAATCATGTCTAATCCTGCCCCCCTCCATTTGACAAATGGGAAGACTGAGGCCATAAAAGTGATTTCAGATCCTAATGCAGTTCAATTAAACACTGAGGAACCACTCTTACTGAGTTGGGTACCCAGGACTTGGAGATGTATATCTCTCCATACTTCATCCTATAAGGGGCAATAAGGTGGCTTTTCCTAATGCCATTTGATTGAGCCTTCAGCAATTCATTTCCCTCCATGATTATGAGCTGAGATTCATTTAGGTAACTTCTCTTAAACAGATTTTAGAAAGGATATATGGATATTTATTAAGGGGGTACAATCAAAGCAGTTGGTTAAAAACATCCTCCCAAAAGTCTTGGACACACTCACAAACCAAATCAAGTCAACAAGCATTGACTAAATACCTCCTACGTGCCAAACACTGTGCTAAGTGCTATGGACACAAGAAAGGCAAACACACATAGTCTAGGGGAAAGGTAGCTCAAGCTTAGAGTGCATAGATGACAAAGGGTAACTCACAGTTCCTGCTTGCTTGAAGTTGGTTGAGGTACTCAAGAAGTCACCCTTAAGTATGGTAGAGTCTCTTTGCTGTACTCCTTGTACAACCATGACTTCAGTATGTCCTTGGCTCCTGATGATGCAAGGACTGCGGCCAGGCAATCTGAAGACACCATTTAGAGCCCTGATAGAGGTGAAAAGCTAGGTCTCTGGTGGGAAGAGAAGTCCAACATCCCCCAGACTTCTTGAAGGTAGAAGGTCCTCCTCTAGTCAAAGATAGGGAGAAGGTGATCATCTGGCTGTGGCAGAAGTCAAGATCCCTGCCAACCACCCCACTCCTCAGGTGGATTCAGTTAGATTTTCCCACTTGTTCTAATTTCAAGAATTCTCACTTATCCAATTTACTTGATAACTGATAGAAGATCTCTGTGGGGTAGTCAAGTTTTCTCTGCCTACCCAAACATATTCTTGAGTACCACATCATTCTGCAGACCTAGCACAAAGTCTAATTTCTTTAATTAATTGAGATACATTCTCATCTAGCTAAAGTATCAGATCTAAAATGAAAATGAGGTGGTTTTGACCCACACTTGCAATAGAATAATAGATTTAGGGCAAAAAGGAAGTAGAAAGACCATTTAATCCAACTCCCTTATTTAACAGGTGAAGAAATAGAACCAGGGAATTTCAGCAACTTGTTCATTGAATTTGGTCACTGAGGAGTTTTAAGAGTGCACCTTCAGGCTGAAAGGTAGGAGTAGAGCCCGATTTTCAGTGGGCATTTAAAGGCATCAACAATAGAAAAGGAAATCTAAGAGGCAGAGGTAAGGAATTGGTTTATTCTAGACATGGAGGATGACCAGAGCAAAGGCTTGGAGATGTGAAACTATTCAACAATTTATTGTCTTGAGGCTCTTGCCTTTATTATTATGCCCATTGACCCTTTATAAATGTGACAGTTAAGACTCAGAATGACTTGTCTGTGACCAACAGCTAGTAAAGGATAATGACTTTGATCCACAGTATCCCTGGACTCCAAATCCTATCCCCATTCCACTATACCATCTTGCCTCTTATAAAGATAATGTATGTGAGAGCATTTTATAGTCTGTAAAATATTGCAATGGGACAGCTGGGTGATGCAGTGGATAGAGTACCATCTCAGGAGTCGGGAGGAGCTCCGTTCAAATTCAGCCTCAAACACTGACTGTATGATCCTGGGCAAGTCAACTAATTCTGATTGCCTCAAAAAAAAACCAGTATACAATTATAAGATTATCATACAGTTATGTATCTGCAGGACCTAATTGCTAATAAGAGTGTCTGGCATATAGTAAGTGCTTAATAAATGTTTACTGGCTGACATTGCCTGACTAAAGAGGGGATCTATCAGATCTGCCTTATACATAGATGAGGATACTTTGAATTGGGACTTTCATTGTCTGTACATAAACAGGTATTCCAAGAGAACTTGGAAACTGAAATTTTAATGGGAATGAGCAAAATATTGGGAGTCAGAAGGCTAGAGTTGTCTACTTCACCTACCTGACATTAACTTACTAGGAGATCTTGGAAAGACAAGTAAAACTCAGGTAGACAATGACCAAAGTATGATTTGTCAAGAAAAGAAGAGGCTGTGCATGGGTGACTAGGAATTTCATTTCTACAATAGACCTCCTTATAGACAACAACCAGGGGAAATTAATATTTGCATTCGAGTTTTGATAGGGCTCTTCTACAAATAACAATATATTCAGTGGTGTGGTGGTAAATGTTTAACAACCAGCCGGGGGGGGGGGGGCGCAGAATGTGTGCATGATTTTTTTTACATTTATTCTGCATTATTCACATTTTCTCCATCACTTTCTTAAGTCTAGACAATCAACAAAACAATAAATCAAGCCCTAATTCATTGCCTTTGCCAGTTCTGGAGGTGTAAATGCTTCCACTGAAAATCTGAGAATAGTCTTGAGAATCAGTTCATATTTGAGCTGGCTCCAACACACCCCTGATAATAACCCAAGAAAAGGTAGAAAAACCTCCAGAAACAAGGCAGGAAAATCCCTCATAAGTTTAAAACTGTGTTTGGAAACCCCAAGTAATAAAGATCACCAGTGACGTAAACAGGGAAAGCAAACAAGCAATCTGCCTTGGCAGTGAGCTATGAAGGTCAGCAGTCAGAGCTCATAGAAAGAAGGCTAGAGAACTGATCATCTCAGTTCCAGAAAATACAGAAAGTAAGAGGAATTTTCCAGTGATCTACCAAGACAGTGCTATGTTTCTATCTCTCCCAGCACCAATTAACTATGTTTCCCATAAAATACGCTTTTCCTACTAGAAGGAGAAACTAGTTATCTGGAGGAATGCATCTTTGCTCCTTGGATCATTGGGGAGAATAGAGCATACCCTGGAAAAGAAAAAAAAGAGAGAAGTACTTCAAAGGAAAAACAAAGAGGAAAATAATCCAGAAGGGCAGAGGGGAAACCTAAACTGAGTCAGGGAGCTAAAGGGTGGAATTTTGGTGCAGGAGAAAGGGTAAGATGTTCAAACCTTGGGAGTTATGTAACAGGTATGAAGCCCTTCTCATAAAGGGGGTCATTTCTCAAGTTCTGAGAGCCCACAATCCCTGTATCTTTAGCCTATAGGCCCAAAGTCAAAATCTTGTCTTGAGATACCTAACATCCACTTCCTCCTCACTTCCATCTCTTAGAATTCCTTTATTACTATTTAGTAGTTCAGTCATGTCCAACTCTTCATGACCTCATGAACCAGAGCACACCAATGCTTATTGTCCTTGGGGTTTTCTTGGCAAAGATTGTCATTTCTTTCTCCAGTTGTTGTAAGGCAAACAGGGTTAAGTGACTTGCCCAGGGTCACATGACTGGTAAGAGTCTGAGGCCAGATTTGAACTCTGGTCCTCCTGACTCTAGACCCACCACTCTATCTACTGAGTTACCCAGCTGCCTCTTTAGGCTTCAAAATACAGCTCAAGAAACACTTCCTACACAAAGCCTTTCAC
The DNA here is from genome assembly GCA_011680675.1 of Gymnobelideus leadbeateri. Taxonomy (NCBI): domain Eukaryota; kingdom Metazoa; phylum Chordata; class Mammalia; order Diprotodontia; family Petauridae; genus Gymnobelideus; species Gymnobelideus leadbeateri. Next base: position 148,298 of record WOXC01003218.1, on the reverse strand, counting down.
AATTCCCTGCCCCTGCGCCAGATGCTAGTGTCTCACCCTCTATTCACCCATGATTACCTGGTCTTTCCATTTTGCTTATATTTTTACATGTATATGTTATCTGACCCTGAGAAGGTAAGCTCCTCAAAAGCGAGGACTGTTTTGTTTTCATCTTTGTTTCCCCAGAATCTAATATAATTCTTTAAACATAGAAGGTATTTAGTAAATGTTTTGGTGGAGAGCTCAAGCAAGTCCCTGCTTACAGAAATGTTTTAAAAGTATGCTTCAATCTGCATTCAGAGTTCATCGGTTTTCTCTCTGGAGATGAATAACATTTTCCATCATGGGTCCTTTGGAATTTTCTTAGATCATTGTATTGATCAGAGTAGTCAAGTCTTTCACAGTTGGTCATATTTACAATGTTGCTGTTACTGTGTACAATGTTCTGTTCTGCTCTCTTTACATCATTTCATCTAAGTTTTCCCAGGTGTTTCTGAAATGATCCTGTTCATCCTTTCTTATAGCACAGTAATGTCTTATCACAGTCATATACTACAATTTGTTCACTCATTCCCCTACTGACAAGTATCCCCTCAATTTCCATTTATTTGCCACCACAAAAAGAGCTACTACAAATATGTTTATACAAAAATGTCCTTTTCCCTTTTCTTTGATCCCTTTGGGCTATGGGATTCAGTGATATTGCTGGATCAAAGGGTATGCAGCTTTATAGCCCTTTGGGTATAGTTGCAAATTGTTCTCCAAAATGGTAGGCAAGTTCACAACTGCAGCAACAGGGAATTAATGTCCCTATTTTTTCACATCCCTTCCAGTATTTGTTATTTTCCTTTTCTGTCATTTTTCTCAATCTGACAGGTATAAAGTGGTACCTCGGAGTTGTTTTAGTTTGCGTACAATAGTGATTTAGATTATTTTTTATGTGACTGCTATATTGATAGCCTTGATTTCTTCTGAAATTTTCTGTTTATATCCTTTGGCCTTTTATTAATTGGGCAATGGCTCATATTTTTTATGTTTGACTCAGTTCCCTATATATTTAAGAAATGAGACCTTTATCAGAGAAATTTGTTGCAAAATTTCCCCACAGTTTCTTATTTTCCTTCTAATTTTGGCTGCATTTGGTTTTGTTTGTGCAAAAGCGTTTTCATATAATCAAATATATGGTTTCATATAATCAAAATTATCTATTTTACTTCCTGTAATCTCTCCTATCTCTTATTTGGTCATAAGCTTTTCCCTTAGACCTAGATCTGACAGATATATATTTCCACACTCCCCTAATTTACTTCTTATATCACTCTTTATGTCTAAATGATTTATCTATTTTGACCTTATTTTAACATACAGTGTGAGATACTGTTCTGTGCCTAGTTTTCACCAAACTGCTTTTCAGTTTTCCCAGCATTTTTGTCAAGTGGTGAGTTCTTGCCCCAGAAGCTTGGATCTTTGGGTTTATCAAACAATGTGGTCATTTACTATATGTATTGTGTACCTGATCTATTTCACTGAACCATCTCTCTATTTCTTAGGCTGTACCAGATTGTTTTGATGATTACCACTTCATTATATAGTTTAAAATCTGGAACTGCTAGGGTGCCTTCCTTCACATTTTTTTCATTGATTCCCTTGGTATTCTTGACCTCTTTTCTCCCAGATGAATTTTGCTACTTTTTTTCTAGCTGTATAAGACAATTTTTTTGTTAGTTTGATTGGTATGACAGTGAACAAGTAATTATCTTAGGTAGAATAGTAATTTTTACTATATTGGTTTGAGCTAGCCATGAGCAATTAATATTTCTCCAACTCTTTAGATCTCTCTTTATATGAAAAGTGTTTTGTAATTGTGTTCATATAATCCCTGGGTTTGTCTTGGAAGGTAGATTCCCAAATATTTTATATTGTCTGCAGTTATTTTAAATGAAATCTCTCTTCCTATCTCTTCCTGATGAGTTTTGTCAATAGTATGTAGAAATGTTGATGACTTGTGTGGATTTATTTCACATGCTGCAACTTTGCTAAATTTGTTAATTGTTTCAAATCACTTTTTAGTTGATTCTCTAGAGTTCCCTAAGTATTCATATCATCTGCAAAGAGTGATAGGTTTGTTTCCTCATTGTCCATTTTTATTCCTTCAATTTCTTTTTCTTGTCATATTGCCATACCTAGCATTTCTAGTACAGTATTGAATATTACTGGTAACAACACTTAATACTTGATCTTACTGGAAAGGCTTCAAATTTATCCCCATTACTGATAATGGTTGCTAATAGTTTTAGATAGATACTACTCATCATTTTAAAAAAGATTCCATTGATTTCTATGCTTTCCATTATTTTTCAAATAAGAATAAGCATTGTGGGGGCAGCTAGGTGATGCAGTGAATAAAACACTGGCCCTGGAGTCAGGAGGACCCGAGTTCAAATCCGGCCTCAGATACTTGACACAACTAGCTGTGTGAACCTTGGGCAAGTGACTTAATCCCAAGTGCTTTGCCTTCCCCCCCAAAAAAAGAATAAGCATTGTATTGTGTCAGACTTTTTCTGTATCCATTGATATAATAATATGATTTTTGTTGGTTTTGTTACTGATATAGTGAATTATGCTGATAGTTTTCCTAATATTGAACCTACATTCCTGCTATAAATTCCACCTGGTCATAGTGTATGATCTTTTTTTATATATTGCTGTAATCTCCTTGCTAATATTTTATTTGAAATTTTTGCATCAATATTCATGAAGGAAATTGGTCTCTAGTTTTCTTTCTCTGTTTTTGCTCTCCCTGGTTTAAGTACCAAAACCATATTTGTGTCACAGAAGGAGTTTGGTAGGACTCTTTCTTTATCTAATTTTTTTTCCAAATAGTTTGTAGAGTAGTTTTTTGATTAATTGTTCCTTAAATGGTAGAATTCACTTGTGAATCCCCTTGATTCTTAGGCTTTTTTTCTTATGGAGTTCATTTATGATTTATTCAATTTCTTTTCTTCTAAGATAGAGCTGTTTAATTATTCTATTTCCATATTTGTTAATCTGGGAAGTTTTTATTTTTGTAATTATTTATCCATTTCACTTTGTCAGCTTTACTGGCATATAATGAAGCAAAAGAATTCCTAATAATTGTGTTCATTTCATCTTCATTGGTGCTATATTCATCCTTTAAATTTTTGGTACTAGCAATTTGGTTTTCTTTCTTTTTTAAAATCAAATTAACCAGTGGTTTGACAATTTTATTGCAGTTTTTTTTTTTTTTTTGTAAAACCAACTCCCAGTTTTATTTTTTAGTTCAATGTTTTTTTACTTTCAATTTTATTAATCTTTCCTTTGATTTTCAGGATTTTTAACTTGGTTTTAAATTGGGAGTTTTAAATTTCTTCTTTTTCTTTTTTTTAGTTGCATTACCAGTTCATTAATCTGCTCTTTCTCTCTTTTACTGATGTGTACATTTAGAGATACAAATTCTCTCCTAAGTACAGCCTTGATTTGCACCCCACAAATTTTGGAATGTTGTCTCATTGTTTTCATTCTTTTTAATGAAATTATTGGTTGCTTCTATGACTCATTGTTTGACCCAGTCATTCTTTGGGCTTAGATTATTTAGTTTCTAATTAGGTTTCAAGCTATGCTTCCCCAGCCCTTTATTAAATGTAATTCTTATGGCATTATGGTCTGAAAATGGTTCATTTAGTATTTTTGCTTTTCTGCATTTGGTTGTAAGGTTTTTATACCCTAATATGTGGTCAATTTTTTTGAAGGTGCCATGCACAACCAATAAAAAGTTATAATCCTTTCTATTCCCATTCAGTTTTTTTCCAGAGGTCTATTGTATCAAACTTTTCTAAGATTCTATTCCTCTCATTAACTTCTTTCTGACTTATTTTATGGTTAGATTTATCTAGATCTAAAAAGGAAAAGTGGGGGTCCCCCACTAGTGTAATGTTATTGTCTATTTGATGTGTATATGCAGAGTATTGATATTATTTCATTTTCTATGGTGCCTTTTAGCAAGATGTAGCTTCTCTCCTTATTCCTTTTAATTAGATCTATTTTTGTTTTGCTTTGTCTGATATCGTGATTGTAGTAGATCCTATGTGTTTGTCTCTCTTTTTCAAGTTTGTTTCTTGCAAATGACTATTGTTAGATTCTGGTTTCTAATCCATTCTGCTATCCACTTCCATTTTATAGGTGAGTTCATTCCATTTACATTCATAGTTATGATTACTAGCTGCATTTTCCTCCCGTTTATTCTCTCTCTCTCTCTCTCTCTCTCTCTCTCTCTCTCTCTCTCTTACTTCCTCGAAGTCTGGTTTGCTTCTAACCACTGCCTTCTTTTATCTGCCCTCCCTTTCTTTTATCCTCTTTTCCTTCTACTTCCCTGTTGGGTAAGATAGATTTCCATGACCGACTAAGTGTGGGGGTTTAGGAGGGTGTTCTCTTTTTAAATCAATTTAGATGTGAGTCTGTCAGATTCAAGTGTTGCCCTCACCACCATTTCCCCCTCCATTGCAGAAGCTCTTTTGAATCTCTTTTATGTGATATAATTTTCCCCATTATTCCTTTCTCTTCCACTTTCTCCCAGTGCATCCCTTTTTCTCATTTTTCCATTTTTTTCACATCATCCCAAAAATATTGACTCACTCTCTCACACTCCTAACTGCCCTAAAAATGATAAAGTTCTTAAAAGAGACCTGTATCACTTTTCCATATAGAAAAGTCAAAAGTCCGAAGTTTAACCTTATTGAGTTCATTATTTCTCTTTGATGTTTGCCTTTTTATGCTTCCCTTGAGTCTTGTATTTGAAAGTCAAATGTTCTATTCACCTCTGGTCTTTTCATCAGGAATGCTTGAAAGGCCTCTATTTCATTAAATATCTATTTTTTCCCTGAAAGTTTATACTCAGTTTTGCTGGATAGGTTATTCTTAGTTGTAGTCCCAGATCTTTTGCCTTCCAGAATACCATATTCTAAGTCCACTACTTCTTTAATGTGGTAGCAGCTAAATCTTGTATGATCTTGACTGTGGTTCCACAGTATTTGAATTGTTTTTTCTCACTGAATAAAGTATTTTCTCCTTGACCTGGAAGCTCTGGAATTTAACTATAACATTGTGGGGAATTTTCATTTTGGTATCTCTTTCAGGAGGTGATTGGTGGATTCTTTCAATGTCTATTTTACCCTTTAGTTTTAGGATCTCAGGGCAGCTTTCCTTAAAATTTTCTTGAAATGTGATGTCAAGGCTCTTTCTTTGATCACAGCTTTCAAGTATTCTAATAGTTTTTTTAAATGATCTCTCCTAAATCTATTTTCCAGTTCACTGTTTTTCCAGTGAGATATTTCACATTTTTCCTATTTTTTTCATTCTTTTTACTTTTTAAATTGTTTTTTGATGTCTCATGGAGTAATTATCTTACATTTGCCCAATTCTAATTTTTAAGGAATTATTTTCATCAGTGAATTTTTGTACCTCTTTTTCCATTTGGCCAATTTGGGTTTTTAAGGGATCATTTCCTTCAGTATTTTTTGTGCCTCTTTTTCCAAGCTGATAATTGTCTTTTCATAATTTTCTTCCTTTGCTTTCATTTCTTTGGCTAATTTTTCCACTAACACTCACTAAACTAAAGTTTACTCACTAATCACTATTTTTGATGGTCTTTTGTATAAGTAGTATTTGGTGGGAAGGAATCAAGACTATAGGCATAAGTTTAGGATTGCCCCTTCCCCTTTAAGAGATAGCAACCAGTGAAATTAGCAACTTTACTGCCTTTGGATTTAAAAAAAATTCACATTTGTAGAATAATATTTAGGAGATCAGATGGAAATAATACTAGTTTAGTACCATCTCTCTGAGGAAAGAAGAATATCTGACATAATGGCCCATTCTCCTGCTCCCCTCTATGTAATAATCAGTCTCCTTTGGAGAGGACTCCAGAGATATCCATCCTTGTCTCCTTTCAAGATGTGCATAGATTACCCATGTAGACATACACATCTCACAGGGGCAACATACACCCTACACTAATATGCTAATATGCTACAAACATGGAAGGCTTTAATACCATCACTATTTGGAATTGTCTTTTAAATAGGTTTGGTTCTGTCATGACCTGGTTAATCAAGCTGGATCCTCTGTAGAAGAATCCCAGCATTCCACTCCCTCCCATCAAGGAAATGGAGTGTAGTGGCAAAAGCATTAAATTTAGAGTCAGTCTCAGGAGACCTGGATTTGAATCATGCCTCGATTTTTTTAATTTTTTTTTTTTTTTTTGCTTTTTGGAGGGCAGTTGGGGTTAAGTGACTTGCCCAAGGTCACATGGCTAGTTTTTGTGTTAAGTATCTGAAGCCAGACTTCAACTCAGGTCCTCCTGACTCCAAGGCCGGTGCTCTATTCACTGTACCACCTAGCCACCCCCATCAATTTCTTAATAGCCATTTGCCTAAGGAACAATAATGCTTGCATTTCTAGCCTCACAGGACTGTTGTAAGAAAAGCATTTCACTATTTATAATCAAGAAGTGGCTTGGTAATGTCATAATAACAATTCACATTTATATTGCTATATCTGTATTCATGTATGTGTGTTCATATGTATGTGTGTATGAGACAGAGAGACAAAAAAAAGACAGAAAGAGAAAGAGAGAAAATGTAGTAAATGGTGCACCAGACCTGGTGAATTCAAATCTAGCCTCATACTTATTATCTGTGACCTTGGCCAAGTCACTTAATGTTTGTCTACCTTAGTTTCCTCATTTGTAAAATGTAGATAACAATAGAACCTGACTCCCAGGGTTGTCATGAAGATAAAATGAGACATTTGTAAAATGCTTTGCAAACCCCACCTCTCTCTCTCCCCATATGTAAATATACATATAATGTGTATACATACATATACACATTACATACATGTATATACATACACACATATATTAATGTGATTATTGCTATTAAATGATGTTTTAGTGAAGGACTTTCAGGGCTGACCCCAAGCTTCCCATGAAAGCAAAAGCTTCTTTGTAATACTGACCTTCTACCAACATTACCGTAGAATAGCAAGAGGCAGATTGTAATATTCTCTGAAGAATTTAAAGTGTGTATCATACAGAGATCAGTGGAGAAGCATAGGAAGGATGTGAGTGAGCTTCAGCAGATAACTGCTGAGGAATTTTAAAACAGGAGCATAAGATGCCATCTAGGAACTGTATGACAGGATGACAAGATGGGAGGGTCATGTGGTGAGGGTGAGAAATGCTAAGTGTTCAGAGCTCTGTGATGGTCCTAACATGATGTTCAAGAGAAGTCAAGGAAGGCCTCCAGCCCTTTGGGGGGACCCCAAATGAACTTATGGAAGGATATGGACAGGGAGACATAGGATGGGCAGGCATGGATGAGCTGCTTTCTGCATCATTGGAAGAAACTTCCAAACCAATGAGATCTCAGATCTTTTGGAGTTTCTGGGTATCAGATGAGGTTTACAAAAAAGGAAGCTTTGGGCATGAAATAAGGGGAAACTCCTAAATAATCAGAACAATGTAGAAGTGGAAAGGGCTCCCCAGGAAGGCACTGGTTTCCCTCTCCCCATACCAAGGTCCCTTCCTGTCCATGGATTCTGTGATGCCATATTATTCTGAACATGGGTTACTCCCCAAAGAGGTCCCATCTTGGTCAGTGTTAATGGAATTAAGAGCCTGGTGAGACTGCAACAAGGAAGGGGCCTGGGAAAAACATAGCAGAAGATGAGAAAAGTTTCAAAAAGTCACCCCACAGTAGACTGAAGAAAGCAACACAGGGTGTGGTAGAAAGAACAACAAACTCAAACAAGGGAACTGGCTTGGGCTCTAGTCACAGCTCTGCCAGACCTCCCCAGATGGCACTGGGTGAGGCGTTTGCAGTCTTCTTCCTGAGCTTCCAAGTCCTCATCTCTCCATCATTCAAGGGTGTCATAATAGATAACCTAAGGTCCTTTCCAGCTCCAGAGTTCCATGGGTTGATGGGGGTCTATGAATTTTCCATTGAATCCATGGGTCTGAAACAGAAACTAAATACTTCATCCTGGAACCCCATGTCCTCGCTTTTCTACCTCCTTCTGAATGCCTCTGCTTTGGCTCTCTTGAAATAAATACCATGAATACTGCAGTAAATCCATTAGTGAAACCAGTTTTGAATGAGTCTCAACCAAAATTATTTATGATAGTTGGCCCTTATCCCCTCTTTCCCCTCAGTTTTAATTTATTAACTGGTCTTTCCCTCACTCTAATTTCAAACAAACACCTCTAAAAATCACCCAGTTAACCCAGCAAAAGGAGGGGTGGCTAGGGAGGGGGGAGAGAAAGAAAACCAAGTTTCTTTTTAGGCTCCAGCCAGTCCCAATAAATTCTGGTCGGATCAATTCCAAGAGCTAGTTAGCAGCACACTGTGTTCAGTGATCCAATCCAACCTGATCACATGTGTGTGGAAAGGGGCCTTAATTGATGCCATTCTGAGGCTTTCAGCTAAATGTCTAATGAGCGGGTATAAACATCAAAACCCCAAGTCCCAAGTCAGTAAGTACCACAAGAGTAAAGGCAAATGCCCCGGGCAGGGGAGAAAATGACTCACGGTGGGCTAATTCACCAGAGGTCAGTTTCTGAAGGGTGGGTGTGGAGAAGTACCTGAACTCATGCCAGGATAGTAACTAACTGTCGGCTGCTCTCTCTCCTGGGATACCAACTCACTTGACCCACACTTCTAAAAGAATATAAGTATAGCTAGGAACCTCTCTATTTCCAGGCCCTGGTACAAAGGTCTTGTTGCCCCACCCTGGTTATGCCTCTGACCCCCATGAAGCCATGGTAACCAGTAAACAAGTATATATTAAAAACTTCTTATGTGCTAGGCACTGTGATTATTAGCACAAGGCATACAAAGAAAGGCAAAAACAGCCCCTTCCCCTCAAGGAACTCATAGTGTAATGGGGGAGACAATGAAGGACTGTACAAGTGAGACATTTACAGGATTCATTGGATATAATCACAGAGGGAAGACACTAGTTTTAAGGGAACCCGGGAACAACTTCTTACAGAAGGTAGGATTTTAGCTAAGACTTGGAGGGTGACTGACAGGAGGAACTGTGTCTGATTCATGATAACAACAGTTAACACTCATATAGTGCTTTTGAGGCTTGTTTTACACATTATCCCATGTGATCCTCACAACAAACCTGTGAGATAGGTGATATTTTCTCCATTTTCCAGATGAGGAAACTGAGGCTGAAAGAGATAGGGTGACTCCCACAGTTAGTTATTAAGTCTGAAGCTAGATTTAAATGTAGGTCTTCCTAACTCTAAATCCAATGACTTGTCCACTGAGTCACCCAGCTGCCTAAATGAATGCTATGAGTCATTTCAGGCCCTCCACAATAACTCCTTCCCCACTACTCCCATACACTAAAGAGGGGATCACATCCACTTGGGAGTAAAGAAAGTCCTCCCACTTTATCCTGAGAGAGTAGCTGAACCCCCACTTACAGCAGAAGGGGAAATCATTCTTCAGAATAAAACAACCCTCCAGAGGAGACCAATTAGTTCTTCCAGACCCGGGGGTATCATTTAGAAAATTGCTCCTTTCAAAGGTGTGTCTCAATTCCCTTTACATTATATATAAAGTAGGAGGCCCAAATCAGTGTGAGTAGTGAATGAAACTGAAGGAGGAGCCCAAAAAGTCCCGGTTCTAATCACAGCCCAGCCACTAGCTGACCCTCCATGAGCACATGGGCCTCAGAGATGACATAAAGAAGCCACCTCATTTTCTAGAGGGGGAAATGATGATTCCTTCCATCTCTGTTCCTCTATATTGTAGGACTACAAGAGACACCTGAACTTAGCAAGTGATGTTGGAATTTGAAGAGAAAATGCTTTGTCCCAACTTTTGTGGCAAAGGACACTACTGTGGGGTTCTCCTGCCATGAGAACAGTTCTCATGGACTCAGAGACTTGACCCACTGAGGCAATTGTCAGTTTCCCCCTTACCAAATCTCTGATTGCAATTTGCACTTCTGTTCCTGTTCTAGGTTCATGAGAACTGAGCATTGCTTAGGATAAAAGTAGAAACGTAACCCATATTAACAACAGTAATAATAAAACATGAATAGTGGCTATTTGCTAGAAGTACTCCGTCCGTAGCTTTGATACCCTCAGTCAAGCAGAGTGCTTGTACTGGTCTCAGTTTTGCACAGCCTGAACTAGGTGGGTAGGTGTCACCTTCAATTAGCAAGTCCCCTGGGCCTCAGGAACCCACCTATAAAGAACTGAGAAGTGCTTCAAGTTAAGTTGTAAAATAGGAGTTTATTTTAAATGGGCCATTTATGATACTCAGAAATTTAATTTTGGTAGGGAGCTCAAAAAAAAAATCCTTTTCAATCAAAACATTAAGTCTAACAATATGCATACAAAGAAACATGAGCTACAGTTCCTACCCTCGGGGATCTTACAATCCAATTAGAAAAATAAGAAAATAGGTACAGGGAATTTTAAAAAGTTTTATTGCTGCCTTTTAAAAAAATCTTTATTGTCATGAGATTTCGAGTTCCTTGAGGACAAAGACTGATTTTGCCTCTGTTTGTATCCTCAGGCTGAGCACTGTACCTGGCATATAATAAGTGCTTGATAAAAGTTTGTTAACTTGCCTTTATTACAGTATATTTTGAAAATAACTAAGTTAATGCCTTTTTTATATCTCAGTAATGTCCCACCATTGTTCTCTACCCCTTCCTTCTGTAACAAAGAAAAGCAAGTTAAGCAAAAACCAATCACCACAAACTTGTTAGAGACAATGTTGGTCATACATGATTCCCAGAACAAACACCAAGAGGAGAGAAATGTTTTTCCTTAGTGATGCTCTGCAACCAGCATTTAATCTTCCTCTGGCTAGTTTTAATTGCTTTTTCCTTTGCTTATGTGATTATATTCATTTTGTATACGATTGGTTCTGCTTTCTTCCTTTTTCATCCTTTCATACAAGCCTTCTCATGTTTCTCTGAATTCTTCACAGTCAACATTTCTTAAAGGGCAGTATTGTTCTATTCTATCCTAACCACTTCAAGCCTCAGTTTCTTTCTTTGTAAAATAAGGTAGTGATTGTCCCATCTGCCTTACAGAGTTGAGGATGAAATGAAATAATACAGTTGAAAAAGCCTCCATGTAGACATAAGCTTTCATTATTATTAACCAAGGAGGGGTGGATATCAAGGCTAAATTATATTCATGTGGATAAGCCTAAAATCTCCACCTACTTTGGACCTCCCCTTTGCCTCCATTATTGCTTATCTTGTATTACACTTATCTAGATTCATGTGTTCCTCCATCCCAATAGAATATAAGCCCTTTGAAAGCAAGACTTCTTGTTGTAGAATTGATGCTGTCATTTCATCTTTTTAGGTGGTGTGTAGAGTTTGGTGCATCAGGGGACAACTAGGTGGTTAGTAGTTAGAGTACTAGGCTTGGAGTCAGGAAGACCTGAGTTCAAATCCAGCCTCAGATTCGAACTAGTTGTGTGATCCTGGGCAAATCATTTAAGCTCTCTTTGCCTCAGTTTACCCTCCTATAAAATGAGGATAATAATAACACCTACTTTCTGAGGTGGTTGTGAGGATCAAATTAGATAATAATGTAAAATACTCAGCATGTACCTGGCAAACAGTAAGCACTAAGCACATTTTAGCTATTTTTATTTACTTATTTGAATTAAATTATCTGAATTACAAATAAGTAACTAAATGGACAAGTAGCCAAGAGTAATGTTAGTTTCTCTCCACTTCTTCATCCTTCAGAAGATAATGTGCTTTTGGCCATCTGTGATTTCATCAGACTAGGGAATGCCCATGGAGGAAAAACCCTCTACCAGTACAAATTAGCCCCTGCCCTGCAATGCAAGGCTTTAGACAGTTTTCCAGAGACTCCAAGGGATGAAGCGATTTGGCCAGCATCACATGGCCAGCATGTGTCAAAGATGAGACATGAATTCAAGTGTTCCTGACATGAAGACTGACTCTCTGTCCATGGTGCCAACATTGCCTCTTAGGAGTCACAAAGCCATTAAATGTCAAATGATGAACACACTAGCACAGGATTGCAGCAATATAGCATAAGGATCATATACTATGACCGGGTAGACTTTATTCCAGGAATGCAAGGCCGGTGAGATATTGGGGATATAATTGATGATACCAATTTTAAAAACGCACAGAATCCATATGATTATCTCAGTAGATGCAGAAAAAGCCTTTGACAAAATACAGCACCCATTCCTATTAAAAACACTGGAAAGAATAGAAGTCAATGGAACCTTTCTTAAAATGCTAAGTAGCATTTATCCAAAATCAAGAACAAGCATCTGTAATGGAGATCAACTCAAAGCCTTTTCAATAAGATCAGGCATTTAAGGTCATGGGGACATTAATGCATTGTTGGTGGAGTTAAGAACTACTCCCAACATCTTTAGAACAATTTGGAACTATGCCTAAAGGACTCTAAAACTGTGTATACCTTTTGACCCAGCAATACCACTACTTGGTAGATCCCAAAGAGATCAAAGAAAAAGGCAAATTACCTATATGTTACAAAATATTTGTAACAGATCTTTTTATGGTAGCAAAGAATTAAAAACTGAGGGGATGCCCATCAATTAGGGAGTGACTGAACAAATTGTAATATATGATTGTGGTGGAACACTACTGTGCTATAAGAAATGATGAGCTGGATAGCTTCAGAAAGACCTGGGAAAACTTATATGAACAGATGCAAAGTGAAGTAAGCAGAATTAGATGAACATTGTACATAGTGATAGTAATAATGTAAGAATGTACAACTGTGAAAGACTTAGCTACTCTGGTCAAAACAATGGTCCAAGACAATTACAAAGGACCCACAATGAAAAATGCCATCTGCCTCCAGGGAGCAAATTGATAAACTCTGAATGCAGATTAAAGCAAACTATTTTTTAACTTTATTTTTTCTTTTTTTTGGGGGGGGAGTGTTTTCTTTTACAACAATGTTAATACGGAAATATGTTTTTCCTGACTTCACACGTATAATCAATATCATATTCCTTGTCTTCCAGATTGGTGGGAGAGGGGTCAAAGGAAGGTAAAGAATTTGGAACTCAAATTTTTTAAGATAAATGTTAAAATTTTACATGCAATTAGGAAATATGCAATGAAATAAAAATGTAAACCCCTGTTCTACACAGCCCCTTCATTTTACAGATGAAAAATCAAATTGAAGTGATACTCCAAGGCTGTTTCATATAATAAATGCATTCTCCCCCCTCCTAGATCAGCCTCTTTCTACTACCCATGGGCACATGCACATTCGTGCACGCAAGCGCGGGCACACACACACACACACACGCACACACCATCAAAAATGAATAATGGTGTGGGAATGTTAAAAAGTGACTCTGCTCTCCCCTCCCCACACTTGGGCCAGAATTTCAGAGGTCAGAAGATCCTAAAAAAGGCAATAATTAAAGCAGAGATGGGATGATAGGAATCACACCTAGATGACAAACTCTCCTCAAAGATACCCACCAGTCCCAGGCCCTGCCTCCTATAACTTTAGGTCTAGGGTCCTGGTTTTTGACCCCAAGAGCAGTAGCACCAAGAAGTCCAGTTTTAAGTCCCCCACTTTTGACAGCTCCATGGCCAACATTGGGCTTCCTGGCATCCCACTCACCCAGCAGAGCTATATAAGGTACTGACTGACTGGCAATCTGAAGTGGGTTCCCTTGACAAGCCTGGAAGGTTTCTTGTTTGCTTTGGATTGGCCAAATTGAACAGAAGGTGAACTCCTTGATTGGGGTCAAAAATATAGAGCGAGGTCTTTTATAACCATTTGGGGATGAGTAATTTTTTAATTGTTTTCAAATATCACACACATGCACGGCTACAAACTGGAGGAATCAGTGAGGTTCCCTGTGAATTGTGTCCTGGCAGGATTGTGGCCTCTCAGATGACTCCAGAAAAAACCAAAAACATGTTAAATTCAGGTCAGTGCTTCCAGGCTTATGAGTGGAAATTCCTAGCTCAATCACTCTGATCTGTTTTCATTTCCCACCTCTGAGCTCATTGCAAGTGCATTAGTTCATGGGATCAAAGGTTCAGAAATCGACTGAGGACTCATCTAAACCAACCCCCTCATTTTAGAGATGAGGAAAGTGAGGATGAGAGAGGAGAAGAGACTTACCCAAGGCTATCGAGGTAGGACATTGCCAAACTAGGATTCAAACCCAGGTTCAGTGTTTCCAAATCCAACGATCTCTTCCCTGTGCCTTGTTGCCTCAGTGACTCTGTCAAAGTTCAAGCTTGGTATTAGCAAAGAGTAATCAAATTAATTTATTAAAGAACCTCCCCCTGTTACCCACACATACCCAGCTATCATTCAGATCAAGGTTGAGTCAGCCAGTATGACACCAGCATAGTGGTAATGCCATCAACTCCATCCATCAGGAATATATACTGCAATGTGCCAGGCATTGTGGTAGACGCTTTGGAGAGGTAGAAACCAAAACAGTACAAGCTCTCAAGGAAATTGTATTTTACTGAGAGGAAGCAACATATACACATGAGTGAATAGAACAGAAATAGGAAGTAATTTCATGAAGAACATAAAAGTACTAATCACTGGGGAAGTCAGGAAATGTCCACTATAGGAGATGGCACTTCATTGGAGCCCTGAAGGGATGTCAGAATTGAAAGAAGAGGGGAGGAAGAAAAAATATTCTAGACATGATGGAGGCACAGAAGCAAGGTATGGAATAAGTATGTTGGGGAAAGTAAGTATACCATGCTGTCTGGAACATAAAATGCCTGAAGGGAACTAATGTGAAATCAGTCTGTAAAATTGGTTGGAACTAAATTGACATTTAAAACTCTTCACAAAGAGAAGTTGGTATTTTAACCTAAAGGTCATAGGGATCCACTGAAGCTTTTTGAGCAGGGGAGTAATGTGATCCCAGTTCTCCTTGATTTGGCATTTGGTTGAAAGATGGTTTGGAGAAGAGAGGAAGAACCATTAAGAGGCCATTGGGGTAATTTGGTTGTCACCATGATGACACCCAAAAACAAACCCATGATTGGGTTAATGTCTCCCAAAGTTTATGGACTAACCTCAGGATATCTTTAGTTTGGGTTCTCAACTCCTAGCATGCCCTTGGAAAGAATGGATTTCAGCAGCAAGACAAAACTATAACAAAGGCACTTGCCTCCGAGTGGGAGAAAAATTACAGAAAATATGCAATTGCTCCCACAAACCCAGAGTCATGGCATCAGGACGGGAGGGTGCAAGGTTTTTTTTTTTCCCACACCTTAAGTGTGAAATTAGCTAGTTATGGTGCTGCAGCAAACACAGTAAATTTATAATCTACTGAACTCCAACTTCCACTGCTTCCTCCCTTAGTGACCTTTGGCAAGTTAGTTCTACTTTTTGGGACTCAGTTTCCTCATTTGTAAAATGAGAGAGTTGGAGCAGATGACCCCTAAGTTCCCTTCCAGGACTTAATCCTGTGACCCTTCAACCTTATCATTCCAGAAGCCTGGTATTGGGAGCAGTCTGGGGTCCAAGAACATGCCAAAAGCTGGACGCAATTCACCGAGTGCTGGTGCTTATTTCTCAGGCTCCCTATCAAAAGTTTCTGTTAGCTCTTCAACCCTATACATGGCCAACCTGTGCTTTAGACATTCCAATTTGGTAGCTGTGTGGTGGATACAATGGAAAGTAAGGAGATTGGATGCAAGAACACCAATTAAATTATTGCATATTCTATGTTATATGGGATATGACTCTCTTACAGGGGGAAGGTGGAGGGATGTGGGGAAGCAGGTGATTGAAAAACAAACGATAGCCTTTTTTTAAGAAGAAGCACTTGCAATAGACTAAGCTAGAGGTGATGAGGTCCTAGAAGCACTTTCTTATGGTGGTGTGGATAAAAAGAAGAATAGAGATTGAAGAGATGTTGAAGTGGAATGGAAAGCAGTTCTATTGAAATGAAGGTGAGTGAGACAACTTCTTAACTGCAAACATGGGTGACTAGCAGAATTAGCATGGAACTAAGCAGAAACAGACTTTAAAAGGAAGAGAGAATTTAGGGAAGAAGACACAGTTCATTTTTTAACCCACTGTTTTAGAGGTCTGTGGGACATCCAGGTGGACATGCAGGCTGTAGGAGAAGTAGGAATGGAGCTCTAAAGAGTCGTGAAACCTGAAATGTGTAGGTTAGAGAGTCATCTTCATAGAGACAAGAGTGGAATTTATGGCACCCAATGAGATTTCTGAGAAAAACTGTAGAGGGAGAATAAGAAGAAGTCCCAGATGGAGCTCTTATGTACCCATATGTGCCATATGGCAGGGAAGACATGGTTTATGAACCTGTAAAAGAAACCAAGAAGGATCAGTCTAGCAGAAATGGGGAGGACAATGATGGAACAGTGTCATGAAAACTTAGGAAGGAGAGAAGACCCAGAAGGAGGAGGTGATGAACAGTATCAAACACTATAGAGGCCAAGAAGGAGGATTTAGAAAAGGTCACTGCTAGTAGTGGTGGTGGTAGTAGTAGTAGTACTAGTAGTGATGGCAGAAATGGTTGTAGTAGTTATTGTTGTAGTATTAATGATAGGTAGGATTTATATAGGGCAGCTAGGTGATGTAGTGGATAGAATGCTGAGCCTGGAGTCAACAATACCTGAGCTCAAATCCAGCTGTGTGACCCTGGGCAAGTCACCTCTATTTCCTCATCCGTAAAAATAAGCGAGAGGAAGAAATCAAACCACTCTAGTATCTGCCAAGAAAACACTAAAGTAGAATCACAAAGAGTTGGATACAACTGAACAATAACAACAGATTCATATAGTATTTTTAAGATTTGCAAAGTGCTATGCCAATATTATTTCATTTTATCCTCACAATAATCCTGAAAGCAGGTACTGTGACTAATCTCATTTTACAGATGAGGGAACTGAGGCAGGCAGAGGTTCAGTGATGTGCACAAGGTCACACAGCTAGTTAAGTGGGTTTGAACTTGGGCCTTCCTGACTTCAGGTTCACCACTCTATCCACCTAGATGTAATAAAGAGATCATCAGTGGCCTTGGAAGGGGAATTTCAGTTGCATGATGGAAATAGAAGGCAGGTTATAATGGTGTAAAAAGTGAGTGAGAGAAGTCGAGGCAATTAATGTAAACAGCTGGGTTTTTTTTGAGGAGTTTGTCTATGAAAATGAGGAGAGAGGTAGAACAACTTGAGAGGATGGTAGGGCCAAGAAATAAATGAAAACCCCTGCCACAAATTTAGGATCACATCAGGCAATTTGCTATAGTGGAAAGGGCAAAGGAATCAAGAAGACCTAAGATCAAATCCTTCCTGAGACACTTACCAGCTGTGTGATCCCAGGCAAGTGACCCAATATCTCTGTCTCAGTTTACTAACTGAAAAATGGGGAGTTGAACCCAAGGACTTCTAAGATCCTTTCCAGCTCCAAATCTAAGAATCTTTGATTGTCATAGAAAAATTGCTATTCCCATAAAACAGTTAATGAGTACTTTTGATTGATTTACTGACTAACCACATACAGGACAGCATGAGATTCAGAAGCAAAGAATCAGAAAATGCTTAGATTGAATGCAAATAACACCATGCTACAGGGGCCTGAACCATTTGGAGTCTCCATCTTACACCAGTACCAAATGGCTCTCAAGTTCATCAGTTGGTCCCCTGAAGCTGCCTCCATGTAATTTTTGCACTGGAACCACGAATGCCAGATCATGTTGTAAGAATTAAAAGCAAGGCAAGAGTGGGATTGAATAATCTGGGCTGATCACTATCATGCCAACTAACAAAATAATGAAAAAGGAGCATTGACCTTTCCCTAGGGCTCTTCAGTTAGTACTCAGGGAGTTGAAAGGGAAAAATTAAAGACTCAGATTGGAGGGCTAATGAAATATTACTTGTTTAAACCTTCCATCACACACACACACACACACACACACACACACACACACACACACACACACCTTGTATGTACATAGTTGTTTGTTTGGGGTTACCCTGATTAGAGTATGAATTCTTTGTGGGCATGAACTCTTTCTTTGTATTCTGTCACTTAGTAGAGTGCCTGGCATATAGTAGGTGCTTAATAAATGCTTTTTAACTGACTGACTTCTGCTTACAGGAACCCAGAAAGGTCCAAGGCAGCAGTTGCTCCAACATCTGCCAAGGGACTTGGGCTGCCATTTAATCCTAAGCAATTCAAGGTCCCTGCCTCACCCTACCTAGTCAACCCCTCTGAATTTAAGGGGCCACCAACAGTTTCTTACCAGATTTCATCATTTTTATCTTCTAAAAAGGGCACTCTGAATAGATGAGTGACTTCTGAAGAAGATTGAAATAGAGGATTTGAAAACTGAGCTCCAACTACCCCCATTATTAGTACCAAGGGGCTTTCCATGTTGGACAGAGGACAAGGTCACCGAGACCATTAACAACACCCTTTGGAATCAGAACTTGCCTTAACTAAAAGAAAACTTTGGCTCATTTGTTGGGAGGCCAGGACCACTGACTTCAGCCTCCAAGAAAGAGAGTTGGCCGATTTGCAACTGGCACTAGATGGATTTGGAGGTTGATTAATTAAAAGTTATTAAGTAAGTTATTACCATTGGTATAGTAGCAACTGCCACAGAGAAGGTAATAAAAGTTTTCATTAGAAGTCTCTATTTCAAATGACTCAAAATGTTATGAAAAAGCCGGTTGATTCATAGCCTGGAGGCATTTTTGTCCTTTTTGAGAAGTTGGAGGGGGCGAAAACTTCAGGGCTGCCTGGCAGTTGGGAAAACATTTTTAAAATGTTAATGTTGTCTCTTTCAAAAGCCAATTACAGTTTCTCCTCGACTCATCTAACTCAAATCAGCTGTCTT
This sequence comes from Gymnobelideus leadbeateri, assembly GCA_011680675.1. Lineage (NCBI taxonomy): Eukaryota > Metazoa > Chordata > Mammalia > Diprotodontia > Petauridae > Gymnobelideus > Gymnobelideus leadbeateri. Next base: position 129,372 of record WOXC01003218.1, on the reverse strand, counting down.
CTGAAGGGTGAGACTTGCCAGTAATTAGTCCTCATCATCTTTCACTTGGGATATGTAAATGACCTCCTCCCTGTTCTCCCTGCTTCCAATCCCTCCATTCTCCAGTCTATCCCATGAAATTCTTATTTTAATTTATCTGTGACCTTAATTCCTTCTATGTAGATAGTCCTTTCTCAGACTCAGAGATACCAGCCAGCAGCCCTTCTTCAGATACCTCCTCACTGGCCACAGCCACTAGAGACCCAGAAAAAAAGTTCTTATCACCCAAGTCTCTGGCACTGACATATGTCTCAATGTCAGAAATAGACATGATTTGTCAATAGAAATGGCATTATGGAAGATATATTACCATCTGTCTTGTTGCCGAATCCTAAGGAATATTGGGCCTTTCCATCTGTTTCAGCTCTGTCTTAGGACTGACTTGCTTTTGTTAGTATTCCAGTACTTTGCACACAGTAAAAACTTAGTAAAAGCTTTTTTATTCATTCATTAGAACTCCCTAGACTTATTGGATGATCTTCAAAGTTACTGTGGTAGAAAAATTCATCACCCTACAGAAAACCAGGTAAAGGGCCTTGCTAAATTTAACTAGACTAGTCCTCAGAAACTAGCTACACAGTCCGGATCTGTACTCAAAGCCTTTCAACCTTGATAGGACCTGCCCAATCTTGTTCTCAGATTGGATTCTCTAGGAAAATGTGGGATTCAGATCTCAGCTCTGTGACAAAGAACAAGTCATTTAATATCTTCCAACCTCTCAGGCAGGTAGAAGGAAAGAAAAAAGGAAAGAAGGAAGTAAGAAAGTGATGGGGAAGGAAGAAAGGAAGGAAGGAAGGGAGGAAGGGAGGAAAGAAAGGTGATGATTGGATGAATGGATAAGTCAATAGGTAAATAAACAGGTAGGTGGACAAATAGATAGATGGGTAGGTAGATAGACAGAGAGACAGAGAGAATTTACTAAGCTCTTACTGGTCTTACTATGTACCAGCACTGGGCTAAATACTAGGGCCGGGAAGGTCTGGTTCTGAGCAAGATAAGGTGAAAACTCATCTATCAAAACCCAGCACCCAAGGATAGGATTTGCAGAGGATGGGAAATGTGGCCAAAGTTTTAACTCCCTCGTTTTACAGATGAAGAGACCAAGGTCACATAGGTAATAAGCAGAAATTGAAATCAGGTCACTAGACTCCAGGGCAGGATTTCTTACTCTTGTTAACTTAATTTTTAAATATTTTGGTGTCTACATTTCAATATAATTAGTTTCCTTTGTAATCCTGTACATTTTATTCTATGCGTTTTAAAATACTATTCTGAGAAGGGATCCATAGGCATCTATGACTTGAAAAGGTCTAAGAAACCCTACTCTAGAAGCAATAATCTTTCCAACATACCACAGAGAGCTTCTGAGTCATGTCCTAAAGGCCTATGTTATCATAATGTTCACTTTGTAAACCAGCCCCAGAGAAGGGCTAGCAGCATTGTCCTCCTCATGAAACTAGTCTGGATGACTGCAGGCTGGATTATGGAGTCCTGGTGGCAGCACCAGGATATAGAAGCAGGGTCTGCTAGTAAATATTTAACAACCAGTTCTCCAAAAACACAGGAAACCCTTTTAAGTTTAATATGCATTATTAACACTTTCCCCATCACTTTCTTACATCTAGACAATCAACAAAACAATAAATTAAGCCCTGATTTATAGCATTTGCCAATTTCCGAGGTGTAAACATTCATGCTGAAAACTTAACGATTTGCTCTTACTGGCTCCAGAACACCCCTAGGATAGAAATCCTGCTGTGCCGTGTCATCCAAAAGTTGAGGAATGGAGCATTTCCTGGTTTTCCTTTGGCTCCTAAGAGAAACAAAGAGAGATCATATCTCTGAAGAGATCTGTGTTCTTGAAAAAACTGTGCCACAGTCCAAATATTCTCATTGAAAGAGAGTCCAAAAGGGCCAGAGGTGAAAGAGTGTGTCCGTATGACATAAATGGAGTGATGGACAGAGCCAAGGTCAAAGGCAAGGACCAAAGCAGGAAATCGGGATGAGAAACTACATGCATCCCAGACCTGATCCGGAACAGCAGAGTCTACCACAATCCACGCTCTTAGATGAAGAATTATATTGAAATGTAGATCCGAACCCGGGGAGCACAGAGCTCGCCCAGCCTATGGGATCTCCTTCCTGAATTGATACAGCCTCTTTTCCTCATTCTCCTGACTATAAGGCTGCAGTATTAAGACCAGCAGTAGAAATCTGAGCACAATAATAGACAGGATCATTGAATAGTTAATCCATAGATCTAAAATCGGAAAGGACCACGTATAATCCGAACCCCTCATTTTACAGAGGAAGAAACAAGACCCGGGGAGGTGAGGTGATTTGGCCTAAATCACACAGGTATTAAGTATCAGATTTGAACTCTTTTTTTGTCTCTGAAGTCATTGGTATTCTTTCTCCTGAACCATAGACAATGTAAGATGCCCAAGAATGGAAACTGTTTCATTTTGTCTTTGTACCCAGGACCCAGCACAGTGTCTGGAACCTAGTAGGTGCTGAGAAAATGCTCATTTGTTTGGACTCAATTGGAGGTCTAACAAGATTAAACTAAAGACTATGGTCATGCCTCCATAACTCAACAATTCTATACACTGCTTTGATTTGACTTAATTCACTTCCTCAAAGTATTGGAATGTGCTAGAAGTTTAATTCAAAGAATCTAATCACCAGATTGGCTTCAGGCTAGTGAATTTTCAGGATGCAGCAACTATAGGAGACTTTCCACTAAGTTCTGGAGACTGGGAGGGAAGAGGATTCAATTCATGGGCAACTTCCTACCAGAAGTCTTTCTTGATCTCCTTAGTTCTTAGCACTTCCTTCTTTATCCTGAAATTATCATGTGTACCTCTCAGTCTACATGTTGAGTCTCCCTACCCCCAGCAGGAGAATATAAGCTGGTTGAGGGCAGGGGCTGGTTTTTGTTTTATCTTTGTATCCCTGGCACCTAGCAGAGTACTTACACATAGGAAGCATTTAATAAAACGTGTGTTGGATTGCATTTACTAGGTCAGATTGGGTTAGACTGTATTGGATTGCCATTAATTGCAGTAAATCCATTGGCTTGGATTAACTGTATCAGTGGAAGGAATAGTAGCGATAAAATCATGGACTGTGGAACCGTAACATATTAATTCCTTGGTACATCTTTTTAAAAGCAACCTCATTCTCAGTTGAATTAAAGGAAGGAGAAATAACTTCTAGTCATTTGGGTGAATCTTAGATACATTGAGCCCTCTTTGAGGGATAGATATAAATGTGTGGTAACTCAAGAGAAAGAAGGGAGTCTAAAGATTAGAAGTATAGTTGCTAGAAAGTTGAGAAGTCAGAGGACTTGGATTCAAATCCTGTCTCTGATGGTGAGCACTAATCAAATCACTTCAATTCTTTGGGTCTCAGCTTACTCATCTAAAAATGGGAAAAATAGGCTAGGTGGTCCCTAAAATCTCTCCCCGTTCTAAATTTATGATTTTAGGAATCTTTAATATCCTGTTCTAGAAATTCTCTCTAGACTCTAAAGGGAATTTCCTCACTAATGATACAGTGGGAGATTTAGGGATTCCTAGGGGTTCCCTCTGGGAAATACCATATGATCACACAAGTCCTTAGCAACCATCTTGGTCCAATCACCTCCACTTAAATAAAAAGAAACAGGCCCAGAGAGATGCATTTATTCACTCAAAAACTAGTAAAAGATAAGTAATAAAGGCAAGATTTGAAGCCAGGGCCTCTGATACCAGAGTCTGATACTCCGAAGTCCTGGACCACATTACCAGATAATCAGCACTTTGGATTTGAGAACTCCAGAGGTCCCTTCCAACTCTCTACCTAGGACTTTATAACTCCCTCCTATCTGCTCCAGCCTTCTTAATTTCACAAAACAGAACTCTCCTCTATCTGCAGGTTGGTTTTGAAATGAATTCAAATGAACCAAATACTGAGGCATGAAGCATGATTAATAGACACAGTGTTTGGCAAGCCCTTTCAACTTCAGATGGTCACAGTTATAATTTGAGCAAAATTTTCAACTTTATCTTTTTGGTGGTTATGATTGATTTTTTAAGCATGACATCAGTGTGTCTACATAATACCAGTGGATTCAATCCAATTCAACAAACTGCATTCACATTGATATCATAACCCATAGAATTAGAAGGGTAGGCTCCTCTACCTGATAGGATTTGTGACTGGCATAGAATGAAATAGAAAAATAATCAGGACAGGATCATCTTTGCCATCAAGGAGCTTATATCCTGCTAAATCAAGCATATATGTAGATGTTGATCATAACCAGACACCATCCACCCATTTATGACATAGATACCCTAATTGTCTGCATCATAACAGCTAAGTGACAAAAGGACTGATCTGAGCTCCCTGAGATCAGGGACTGTCTTTTGCCCTTCTTATATCCCCAGCATTCAGCACAGTACCTGGCACATATTAAGTCACCTGATACATGTTTACTGACTGGTTGAATTCTTATGTCTACAGGAAATACCTCTGCCCAAGAAGTTACTCTGGGCACATGACCCTATAAGACCGGGGTAAGCAAAGGATACTTAAGGGACTTTCCAAGCAAACACACCCTGAAGCTGGGCATTTGCAAAAGTTATCACATCCAGAAGAAATAGAAGAAAAACACTGAAAACTAATCATAAGGCACTCACTGAGGTCAAATGGTTTACCTATAGATATACAAGATGTCCCTTAAATCTGGACACATAGGACATCTCATTATGCATATTTTCAAGAAATGAAATGAATGAAAATTTCAACATTTTATTTAATTAGCATAAACGAAATTTCTTGGGAAGACATGGGAGACACATAGGAAACCTCATTAATTAATTTAAATTAATTATTTAATTAATATGGAAAATAGTCCCCAATAGCTAAAGAAAGCTTTTATTCCATATGAAATTGTCATTGCTAAAATTTATGCTAATTAAGTAAAATGCTGAAAATTTCATTTGTTTCATTTCTTGAAAATATGCATAGTTAATGAGATTTCCTATGTGTCCAGACTTTAGGGACACCCTGTATATAGATATATATGTATACACATACACATATATATGTGTATATGTATATGTATATAAAAATGTTAGTATTCTGAAAACATGTCAAGTTCCTTTTGAGGGGAAAAATTAATCTCAGACACTTGACTTTGAGAGAGTAATGATTAAATGAATTCTCAAACTATGAAGAGCCTTAGAAACCACCTTAACTGTAACTAAACTAGGACAACTGGGGCTTTGTCCCTGGGTGCTGACATGAGGAGGCCTGCTTCTTCACTGCTAAGATCTTCCAAGCCTCCAGGCCCTCTATTTACTCAGCTCCAAATCCATTTCCCATCACTTCCACACGGTCATTGTGTCTTTGGAGATAGAGCTGAACTCCCTGGGGGCTGGTATTTCCCCTCCCTAAATCCACATCCTAGTTATAGCATCAGATCTATCCTAACATTCTCATTTTATAGAGGAAGGAACTTCTCCCTGAGCCAGAGCTCAGGGCCCCAGAGACTTTTTTTTTAACTTGGGGAGCTGAGGAGAATTGTTTCTGGCTTCCCACTGGCAAGAATAGGGTTCTAATCCACAGGCACCAGAATGATGAATGGCAGGTTTCTAAAGCACATGGGAGACCTTCATTTCACTGCTTGTCTTCACCTATTCCTCAAGCTGAACCAATTTCTCTCCTCCTCTTGTCAAACACTCCTGCCATTATTCCTTCCCTACAGACCATTCCCACTCCATCTATCCTGCCTCACTTCTGGCTAAAACATGACCTCCTTACAGGCTCCCTTTGCATCCCTTAGTATGGGATTTGGCATAAAGTACCTACTTAATAAATGCCTTTTCATTCACAGTTACTGGTGATGAGAGACATAAATCTCCCTGGGTTCCATTTCTAGAAAGTAATCGTTCCAGCTTCAACAACCTTCCACAGGCAAACATAGGCAGCTACCGCTCCCATGGAATGTATTGTCAGCACTAAGGAGGACCTCCTGTGCATACCCAGCTGTCACAAGCTTCTTATGTTCTCCTGGTTTTGAAGAAGTCCTCCCCAGCCAACATTCCCAGAGATCCTGGGAAGGGTAAATAATTGGACAGTTCAAATAATACATCTGCTTCTGAGTAAAAGTAATAGATATGAAAGAAACCAGTCCATTTTTTTACTCTGAAAGAAACATCTGTTTATTGTGAATCACTGAAACCCCAGAAATGCTAGGGAAAATGTTTTTCTTAAGTCAACATTTGAAATAAAAATATGGCGGTGAGTCTGTCTTCGGGTTTGTCAAGAGTCTACGAGCATCTTCATCATTATTAAGTGGGCCTATAAATGTTGTAGAAATTTCTCACAAGAAAAATGGCCTGTTGCTTTCTTCGAAGTGCCTGGTTCTCAGAAGGCTCATAGGACACTATTTACTGAAGGCCCTGAGCCTTAAAGAAGGAAGTCTCCTATAGGCATGACTTGGATATTTCCTTTGAAGGGGCAGATTTAATCAGCTGTGGGTGCACCCTCCATGCCCAAGTAGATGGGCTTCATTAGTAATCACAGTCAAAAGAATGTCATCTTCTGGAAGCCAATGTTCTGGAGATGAGTCTCTCCAAGCTTGACTGGTCAGATCCTTGGGGGACAGACACAGTCTACTCCATAGACTTTAAGTGACATGACTACCATTTCCCAACTCAGATCACAATAGAGGCAGCCCAGGACCCTGAGTCCAAGAACCTTGGAAATAGCAGTACACACACACACACACACACACACACACACACACACACACACACAACACCAGACCTCCTTCCGGTATACAACCATTATTGGGGGAGAAACCATCTGTGGCTCAGCCCTTAGCACAGCCCTCTGCACCTAGTAAGCAATGTTCATTCATTCATTTAGAGATAGAAGAGTACTATCTCTAGTCAGGCTGATCTATATCTGGCCATTGGACCCACATGGCTCTGGAGGAGAAAGTCCAATTCACTTGCAAGTCACGGCATCACCTTCCCGATGTTATGGTCCTCTTCGAGAATGAAGGACAAACAACAACATAGAGATAGGAAAAACCTTGGAGATCATTTAGTCCAACACTTTTATTTCAGAGATAAGGAAACTGAGCCCAAAGACAGAGATTTACAAGATCTTAGCCTTAGAGCTGGAAGATAGCTTAGAGGTTATAGAGTTCAACCCCCTCATTTTACAGATGAGGCAACAGACAGTAAGCAAGGCTAAGTGACTGGCCCAGGGTCACACAGCTAGGAAGTGTCTGAGGCCTTCAAACCCAGGTCTTCCAAATCCAAGCCTAGCATTCTGTCCACTACAGCCAGCGATCTCACTTGACAAAAACCATACACGTTATAATTAGCAAACTAGGATTCAAATTAGTTGATACTGTGGCTAAAGCACTGAATCTGGAGTCAGGGGGTCTGGGTTCAAGTCACAGACCTGCCTCTTATGACCTGTGTGATGGTGGGCAAGTCACTTAACCTCCCTATTCCCCAGCTTCTTTATCTGTAAAATGAGGGAGTTGGACTGAACCTCCAAATCCAGTGCCCTTCCCAGGACTCAGTGCTACCTGTATTCCACACCTTCTCCAGTTGATAAGATTACCCAAATCTGTGCTTCCCCGAGGCCAATTTCAAGAGCCCAGGAGTACATCTATGTTGTGGTGAGACATCTTTAGTGGAGACATGCTACCAGCATTTAATATGGCCATACCCAAAATAGTCCTACATCAAGTAGTGAAATAAAAAAAAAATAGCTTCTCTGAACATTTGAAAGCACTGTTGTGTGGTTTGGGCAAGTAGCTTCATATCTCTAAGGTTTATGTCTTGAGTCCTCAATTTGCTAGTCCATATTCTAATAGAAAGAGGAAAAAAGACTATTTTCATTTTTGTCCTTGTTTTCCCAGGACCTGGTAGAGTTGGGATTTAATAAGGGCCTGAAGGACTGGAATGAACTGATAAGGTTGGAGTAGAGGGTTTCGAGGTCTTCTCATTCCAAATCCTATGGTCTTTCCAGTACAACAGGCAGCTTCTTTGATTAAGAAAAAATAAACAAGGGGGAATAGAGTGAAAGGGAGGAAAAAGAATAGAGAAGTACCATTATTTCAGATGGGAAAAGGAAATTTTAAATTCTGTCAGAATTCAACTCCCAGATTGACACAGACAGAAAGGTAGATAGATGGACGGAAAGACAGAGAGAGCAGAGAATGGGAGAGGGAAATGGAGAGGGAGAGAAAGAAGGATAGGGAGAGGGAGAAGGGGAGAGAGAGGAGGAAGAGGAGGAGGGAGAGAGAGAGAGAGAGAGAGAGAGAGAGAGAGAGAGAGAGAGAGGGAGGGAGAGAGAGATTACTTACTAACCTCTTATTATATCCAGGTACTGTGGTAAGTGCTAAGGATTCAGACTCAAGAAAACAAGATAGTCCCTATTTTCAAGGAGCTTATAGTCTGATAGAGGAAGTGGAATAATCAAGATAGAGGGGGGAGGGAGAGACATTGCAATGAAAATGGCCTAGAGCTGGGGTGGAGACATAGATCCAGGGAAGATAAGACCAAAGCTGCCCTGTGGAAACCCAAGGTAGTCCCAGAGGGAGAGGTCAAGATTCCAGAGGAGGCGAGGTGGAGATGATGGTGTGAGCAGATACTTCATGGCATGGAAGAGACAGGAAAAGTGAATGGAAATAAAGCACGTGCTTCTTTGGGACTGAGAAACAAGCTCAGAACCAGGGAAGCTGCCAAGGTACCAAATGGGCCCCACACTGATGGATTCCTTGCTAGAGTAATGAGTGACATATTTAGAGCCTCAGATTCTCCATCCTTTATAGTTCAGTAGCAGGCTAGAAAGCCAAGAACTTCAAAAGTTTCTAGAATCTAGTAGGAAATAACATTTCTACCATTACAGTGGCCATGCTATACTTTAGCAAACTCACTTTCCCAAGCTCCCAGGGAGGCTGGAGTTCTCATCTGACTTCTACAAATGGCAGTGGGGATGTTTTAAATGGCATATCTCAGTTGTCCAACAGAAAGAATAAAATCCACAGACTTGGGCAAGTACCTCACCAGAAGGTTGGCCACCAAATAATTAATGCTTTTGGTCACAGTCACTTACAAAAAAATTATCTCCTAGAGCACAGACTGCATACCCACAACTTAGGAAAGCTTGACTGTTAGTTAAAGAAATCTGTAGGAAACTCCTTTCAGCTCAAGCTTTCAATGAGTAACTTCCTATAGAGACAGGCCTCTCTTCCAATCACTAGGCTATAGATAGCCAGTATCCTTTATCTAATTAGATATAAGATTACCTTTATATAGATATAGATAGCCAGTTATCCTTTATCTAATTAGATATAAGATTACCTTTTTGAGAGGGAAAAGGATTATATATTTTTCCTTTTCAAAGCAAATTCCCAGTCATAACCCCCTAAGTGCAAGGTGGATGAGAGAAGAAAAACCATGCCCGCTTTTGAAGTCAATCTTGAACCTTTAGATGGTGTCTTCAGTGTCGTCAGCTGTGAAATATGAAGATGGGGAAGTGTTAGAGGCCCCTCCAGCTCTAACTCCAATGACTCAGACTCTTTTAATATTCAGCAGACCTGTGATCCCATCAGTGTAAGTGCAGATAACCACTCATCCATGCCCACCCATTCCAAGGTCATATCATATCCAAGTGACTTTTGAGCCAGATCCCTGACCCACCATGGAGCATACAGTATGAGTCCCTTCTTCAGCCCAATTCTAGGACAGAACCACAAATCAAGTTTCTAAACAGCTGGGATTGATCAACTGAATCAGCACAGGAAGGATATCAATTGTGGGTGGTGGAATTTCACTAAGATACTAAAACCATCTTGCACAAGACCCACCAAATTATTTTCCATTACTTCTGACCCCATTCTCACTCCTACAGTCCATGTCCCTCTCTCTTCTCCTCTCTGGATTATTTTCTCTGTCTCTTTTACTTTTCTTGATTTCTTTCATTCTTTCCTTACTCCAATCACTCCTTTCCTTTGCTTTAAGTTGATCTGATGATCTGAAACCCGACCCCCAAGTCTAGTTTAAAACTTAATGATTCATATTTCCAAAGGGGGAAAATATCTTGTCTTGAGAACTGATCATTTTTCTCCAGCATAACAATCAGTTATGCTTTTTTGCCATAAGATGAGATGCGTTTCTATCAGACATCACTAAGCCCACGTTCTGCCTTGCTTATGCAAGAATATCTTTAATTTGGCCAAATTTGAATCCAGTATATCATGCTTTAATTGGCTCCCCTCCTACGGTATTTACACACTCACTGATAAATGTCACAGACAATTTGGATTCCCCTTGTTTCTGCTCTATTCTTCCCCCTGAGAGAGAATTAAACAAATCATACTATGAACACAGCTGGCATTCTCCTTTTAGGTAGAAGCTAGCAACATGTCTGACTAAAAGGGAGAATACCTGAAGGGTCATGGCAGCCCGAAATTTCCATATGACCAACCACACCATGTTTGTGGGAATAGCTCATTCTTCCCTTTCCCTACTAATCCCTCCTTTGGGGACTTCATGGTCTCATGGCACACAGGGCTAAGTTTTCAGGGCATGGCACTGGCACAGGGACAGGGGTTTGAGATGTTTACCCTATCTTCCCACTAGAAACTGAATGTAGAAGAATGTCTCATGAATCCTCCCATGCCATCAAGGTGGACCATTTCCAGAACAGAAAGGGGGAGGGAGGATCCAGAAGGAAGGGCTGAAATAGTTTGAAGTTTTCTGCTTTGTTGGAAAGGAACACTATGAATCCTTAAACATGTGGAAGCAATAGAGAAAACTACAAGGCCATAAATAAGGCAAGTAATAAGGCTACATAATGAAAGCCTATTCATCAAAGTCTCCCCAGGATTATAAATTAGAGGAGTCTGGGAGAGAGATGCCCATTACAATATGAGATCTTTTCAGATGCTCAAAGTAGGACCTAATTGTGCAGTGGCACATTCCAGTATCATGCCCATTGACCTGAGCCTTAGGACAAATGGGGTTTCAGCTAATGGGAAAAAGGGAAATCTTTGCTACAGTTCTATCCAGGACCTATCCTTTAAATGCAAGAGACAAAAAATACAGCACATAAGGGGTTTTTGAAGCTGGATGGTTACTGCTTTCATACACATACCTTCCCTAGATTGAGAGTTAGAAAATCTAAATTCTAATCTCTGTCTCCTATTTACTGCCAATATAACCTTGGAGGTCACCTTCTCTGTCTGGGTCTCAGTTTTTTATCTGTGAAATACAGGGGTTGGACTGGATAATCTAAAAGTAGCCTCTAGCTCTAACTCCAATGATTCTAACTCTTCTAATATTCCAGTAGACCTGTGATCACATCAATGTGAGTATTCCCTTCAACAGTGCAGTTAGCCATACATGCCTTCTCATCCCAAGTGACAGCCATTTATTCCCTTAAGCTCATTAAGAGGGTCTTCCCAATGTGCTGGGGGTCAATAAGTCAAAATAGATCCAGAGGGCAAATCCATGATTTTCTCCTACTAACCAAGCACATAGTGGGTGCTTAAGGTTTTGATGGTGTAAGTCATATCCTGATCCAAAAGCTTTTGAGGATGTCGAGTTAGAAAGAAGAAGACTACAAAGGCCTGACTGATCTCTGGCAACATTGGCTGGCTCTCAGGAGTAAGGGTTTTGCTAGAAACCATGTGAAAAAGAATCTGTTTGCTTTGTGTGAACTAGCCCTGAAATCTTGCTATACTTTATGGTTTCCAAGAAGTTTTCATTTGGAGAAGTTTCTCAAAGAGACATCGATAACCAGATTCAAGAGGGATTCTACCTATACATTGAGTGGAAAATGCTTTTCCCCTCACCAGATAGAACTTGGGTATTATGTGTTAATCAGGATGCTTCTATAATCCCGGTAAGAATGAAAGTTTTTTGACGCCAAGGACTGTTCCCTTTTGGTCTTTGTAGGCCTAATGCCTAACACATAGTAAGTGTTTAATATATATTTGTGGAATTCTTGAATTCTTCCTCTTCATTAAAGATCAAAGAAGAAGAAATGGCCTTTAAAGAAAATAAGAGGATTTGGGGAAGTATTGAGCAGCTGAGGACTGAGGCAGGGGAATATGGAGTATCCCTTTCCAAGTAAGGAAGACCCCAGGCATCTGGGAAAGGATGGATGAGAAGCTGATGATCTCTCAATATTCCCAGGGGATATGTGAGTCTAGTATTTTACTACAAGGTACTAGAATAATCTGGAGGCCCTCCTCTGAACACTCTCCAGCTTATTGCTTCTCATTTTAGGAAGGACACTATGGCTCTATACTTGTGCTCTCCTTACCCCCAAATAATTCCAAAGGATGATCTAAAGGAGCAGTCAGGGTGAGCCAATCCACTGACCAAAGCCCACGAAGCTTACAAAAATCAAAGTCGGTGGCACTCTTCTCCCAGCAATGAAAATAACCTCTTAGGCTTCTCTAGTTCTCTTGATATTTGTCTCAGGGGTGTGCTGGAGCCAGCTTGAACCAGCTGGGAGTCAGCTGTGAAATTTTCAGGGTGCATAAGCCTTAGAAATTGACAAACACTACAAATCAGAGTTTGATTTATTATCTACCCTTAAGAAAGTGATTGAAAATGTTAATTAGATGGATTAAATTTTAAAGTGTATCCTGCATGCATGAATAGAGGATGGGGAGGGAGGGGAAGGGAGAGCCAGACATATAACTTTTACTAGCACAGCCCTGGACTTTGATTATTGATAAAGTATTGCCATCCCTTAGGTTGAAACCTGTATTGATGTGGTTAATCTCTAAGGGAAAATTTGAATCTTAAATCGGACCTGTGAAAGAGGTTTCTTAGGAAAGCCTGGGATCAAAAAGTTAGCCCAGAGGTGCTGATGGTTTGGGATCTGGCCAGGTTTTTGCTGACTTGGGGATCCACTGAAGCTTGCCCTGAATGGCTGAAGCTCTGGATCCCTCCATTCTCAGGTTTATAGGGACAAAGCCTAATGTGAGTTTCAGCTCAGAATCCTTCCAGGAAGAAGCCTCTGCTGGACAGTTGGGTTCCTTCTGTGACCCCCCCCTCCCCACCAGGTCCTTAGGAGGTTAGAATCCTGAGGCTTTTAGACCTAGAGATTTTGGAGAGTTTCTAACCTAACTAGCTCACTTTTCACAGGAGGAAATTGAGGACCAGAGAGATGAAGTCACTTGCCTAAATTCACTCAGCTAATAAATGGTGAAACTGGGACCAGAACCCAGGTCTCCTAGCTCCCAATGCAGTGCTCATCCCACAACATGATTTGGCCTTTCCAAGATTGCCTTTCAGGACCCTCAGTGTTACCAGAGTTTTGGATAATAGTTTTTGAGCCTCTTTAGTGAGACAAAGAGCCTTGTTGGTCTTCTTCATATTACGGATGCACAATGTTGTGCAAAGAAAATGCCATTGTTATGGGAATATGATGGTAAATGTCCTAACAACTGGCTCTTTTGAAAAAACACATCTATACAACATATGGGGGAAGTATAGACACAACACATTTTAAAAATTTAATCTGCATTTTCCATATTTTCTCCATCACTTGCTTAAACAATTAGTCAAGTCTAATTTGTAGCATTTGTTGATTTTCAAGGTATAAATACACTACAATTTAACAGTGGACTCTTGAATCCTTAGTGTGGTCCCTGGCATATAGTAGGCACTTAATGAATGTCCATTTATTGATTGAGCCATATGAGCAACAAGCACACCTCTGTTCATTATTATAATTTAAGATTTATTTATTGTAAACTCCTTGAGAGCAACTACTATGCACTTATTAATCTTTTGGTATAATGTCTAGCATTAAACCTAGAATGGGTTTTTCTGGCAAGATCTTTAATTTGGGAACTCTTAGTGTGAAAGCAAAGGCAGCAAGATATCTCAGTTTATAGAGTGCAGGAAAGCCCTGAGTCTTCAGACATCAGTCTCAATCATTTACTAGCTGTGTGACCCTGGGTAAGTCACAACCTCTGTCTTCCTCAGTTTCCTCATCTCTAAAAATGGCAACAATAATAGCACCTACCTCACAAGGTTATTGTAAGGGTCAAGTGAGATAAGATTTTGTAAATGTTGGCTCTTAAAGTATGCAAAAAATTCTAGCTTTTATGTGTTTCCTGAACTGAAGAAAAGGAATCTCCACTATGTGAACCACACAGCCCTGGGGGAGGTGGTGTACCCCAAAGGAAGAGGGAGGAGAGCAAGTTAGCAAAAGAAAAAGAAGCCCTTACCTCTGAAGCATTTGGACTTCTAGAGCTAACAACAGATTAAAAAAAAAAACTTTTTACATCTGCTTTTATTTTTACTTATTAAAAGAGTAATGTCTACTTAATTAAACAGATTTGCACATCATAAATGTATTCCTTTATTTGGTTCCTGCCATCCTGTGGTATCTTAAACTGTCAATAGAATGCCAGATTTGGTGTCAGAAAGACCTAAATTTGAATTCTGCCTTCAATACTTACTAGCTGTGTGACTCTGGACAAGTCACTTAACCTTTGTTTTTTCATTGCAAAATGGAGGTCATAGATAGCACCTAATTCTGTGGGTTATCGTAAGGACCAAATGAGCTAATACAAGTAAAATGCTTTATAAACCTTAAGGTAGTATATAAATATTATCTATTATCATGTCACTGTTATCATCCTTGGTCCTAAATGAACAGTTTTACCAGTGCTGGTGGGGCTTGGTGAGGGCTTATTCTCTCCATAGAACAAAGGAGAATTTCCCCTTTAGTTAGAGCTTAGAAGGATAAAGCCAAGAGCTACTCCTAAGCCTCTGTGATCTAGGGATACATTTTCATTTTATTATTTTTCACTTTCCTTTTTTTGGCCGGGGGAAATAAATGAAGGAATTGGAGATGTCTAGCCTAAGAAACAGAAGACTCAGGGGCAACATGGCGGGAGTGATTGAAGTATTGTCAAATGAAAGAGGGATTAGACCCATTCTGTTAGGTCCCAAGGAAAAAGACCATAAATTGAAGCTGCAAAGATACAAATTAAGGCTTAGTTAAGATCAGGGAAAATGAAAAACTTCTTAACAATTAGAGCTCTTCCTGTGTGGAATAGGCTGCTTTTGTTGATAATGAATTTATCCTCAGTGGAGAGCTTGAGGCAGGCATGGATGACCATTTGTTGGGTGTGTTGCAGTTGAAATTCTTTGGGGAGAGGAGGTGTTGGATCAAATAGTCCCTGAGGTCCCCTCCACCCAGGATTACTCAGGTAGAGCTGAGATTTAGCCCCAAGTCCTCTGACATCCAATCTGGTGCTCTTAAACCATATCAAACTCAATATAAGGGAAGACTTTCTAAAACTTACAACTATCCATGAATGGACAGAGTTGCCTTGAGAGGTAGGAACTTCCCTTCACTAGAGTTCTTGAAGCAAAGTCTGTCTTATTACTTGCTTGTTGTGTTGTAGATGGAATTTCTGTCTAGATATAGGTTGGACTGGATGGTTCCTGAGGTTCCTTCCAACTTCCAGATTCTGTGATGTGATTTTTTAAAATGGCACCATGGGAATTTTTCCAGTCCTCTCTCAAGACAAAAATTGATCCACCTTTTGAGGTGAGCAGATCCCACATTGTCACAACGCTTTCTCCTGCCTCTCTGGCTTCTCTTGCCTAGGAGCCTCAAAAGCTAATGGTTTAAACCCAAATGGCAAACCTGGTTCTCTAACTCCTCCCTCAATATAAGGACAAAGGCCATTACAATGACCTTCCAGATAGTAAAAAGCAGAACAACTTCAAAGTCTCTGGCGTTATTCCTCTGCTTGGAGGCAGCACTTGCTAAACCAGACAATTTGCAGCCTATGAACTACTCACGAACATAAAAGAAACCAACGTTAATAACCCACAACAGCAGGAGGCTCCACCTGGCACTCTCTACATAGCCTGTAGCCCTCTAGGTGCCTGGGTGGCGGAAAGACCCAGGATGAAAAAAAAAGTTGATTACATTCCCTAATAACATCAGGAAATTAAAGCACCAATCTGACCTATTATAGGAACACTGAGTATCATTAAAGGAAGGAAAGCAAATCATGATTTTATAATTAGTAGCAGACAGAAACTGCTCAGCCCAATTACATCTAGTCTTTGTAATTTGGAGATGGAGGCCCATCCAGTGAGATAGGAATGAGCCATGGATGCAAAATGCATGGATGGATCATTCGATTAGAATGAAAATCAATCTGTCTCAGAAAGTCAGTTCCACTTTCCCTCTTGGTCCTAGGGAGGGGACTGGTCCTTTACTAGATGAAAAAAAAAGAGGTGAGCTATCCTAAATGTCTCACCTTGGCATTTTCCTCTCTATCCATGTACCTACCTAGGGAAAGAACACCTTGACCCTTATCACAGCAGATACTCTGAACACAAACAGGGGAAGGGAGGAGTGAAAGGAGAAGGGAAGAGAATAGTGACAATCCTTGCAAAGTGGCCCTAATTATCCTCTGCCCCAGAAAGGATCATATTACCCTAAGAGGTCTCAGAGTTCTCATCTGAAAAACAGGAAGGTTTGACAAGATGATCTGTAAGGCCTCTCCTGGCTCAGCATGTTTGGAAATTTCCCAGAAGACCAAAGGATTTGGCATAGTCCACTTTGTCTATTTGGCACAGCCTACTTTCCCCTGACCTTTTTGAACCTTAATTCTGCTGTTAAGCATGGAGCAGTCTATATCCCAGCCACTCCTGTGTGTGTGTGTGTGTGTGTGTGTGTGTGTGTGTGTGTGTGTGTGTGTGTGTGTGTGTGTAGCCCAATATTGCCACAAAGCTGTGAGACCCTCCCTGAGGAAGCATGGAGGGAAGGAGGAAGGTGCTCCCCAGCTTTAGGGTCTCCTTCTACATCCTGGATCCTATATGTTGCCTCATGACCAAGGGAAGAACAGAACTGACCCCAAAGATGAAAAATTAACCGTCTCTGAAAGGACTGATCTTAAAGATGACTCCTCATCAGAGAGTTCACAATGAGGCACATGTGGTATTGGTAAACCCCTGATAAGTGAGGAGAAGGGGCCAGGCTGCACAGTGTCATCTCTCTCCTAGGGACTGAAGCAGTCCCATATTTGAGCAAGATATGAAGGCTCCTCCTTCTATCTTTCCCCTTATCATGGATTTCATATGCACCTTCTTACCAGCTGTCAGCCCCATCAATCAAACTTCAGGAGGATTTCAAGGTTTCTTCTGCCCATACCTTAGACCCATTCAAAAGTTCCCCCTACTCCCCAGGTTCTTTTCAGCATTCACACAGACAAACTTGGGAATCAGATCAAAAATATAATAGGTCTGCTACCCCTGATCAATTGTTTATCAAGTATAATTAATTGTTCACCTTCCATATGTGAAGCTCTGTAAGGGAAGAATCTTTAAGTCTAACCACAGACACTTCCTAGCTGCACGACCCTGGGCAAGTCACTTGGACTTTTGTGTGTCTCAGTTTCCTCATCTGTAAAATGGGAGATAATAAAACATCTACCTCCCAGAGTTGTGAAGATACAATAACAATGTGTGTAAAGTGTTTTGCAAACCTCAAAGCTCTCTGTGAAAGCTAGCTATATATTTTGGATCAATGAATGAATGCATGAAGGAATGAATAAAGGTTTTACCTGTAAGAAACTTATGATCTAGACCAAGAGAAGAAAGGGGGGGAAGAAGAGAAGAGGAGAGGGCACAGGAGGGCTAGAAAGAGGAGATGACAGGAGACAATACTAGAATAAAACTTCCTCTGCAATATATCTAAAGGTTCATTATTTAAACAGTAGAGGTATGCTTTCTTGCTCCAGAGATCCCAGCCTCTTCGGATGCATTGATTTATTCAACAAACCTTTTTTAAATGTCCACTACATACCAGAAACTATGTTAGAAACCAAGGACAGGATGGTCCTCAAGAGTTCTGTGCTAAAAAAAAAAGTCATCCTATAGTAGCCAGCCTACTAGTTGGGAGGCTCTGTGCATAGCTAGTGTGATCCTCAGCTGATGATCCACCGCTATGCCCATTCTTAAAGCTTTTCAACACACACACACACACACACACACACACACACACACACACACACACATGCAAGTGTGCATATTTACGTGTATATATTGACATTTCAATTGCATGAAGTTAACAAGCTTTACATGAACAAAACCAATGCAACCAGGATAAGAAATGAAGCTTTCAAATGGGAAAATAACTCTTTCCATCAATTATTTCTGATAAGATATGTATCTATATATTCAATATATCTAAGTATATTGAAACTCCACATGTCAGTGAAGATTTATGCTATTAAAACGTAAAACTGCACTAAGACTCAGGAAACTCACCACACAGATAAGTGATCAAAGGATCTGAACAAATAGTTCTCAAAAAATAATTTCAAGCTATAGACTGCTCCAAATCTCTGAGAAGAGAAATGCAAATTAAAATAGCTCTGAGGTTTCATCTTACCCAGAAAAAAAAGGCAAAGGTGAGGACCTTGAGGTCCTCTTGAGGACCATTGTGTCCTTGGTTTCTCCAAATGAAATCAAATGACATAAAAATCAGTATTGGGGGGGCTGGGGAGTGACAGGCACAGTAACACTGTTGGTAAGTCTAGGAACTGATCTAATCATTCTAGAAAGCAATTCGGAACTATGCTTTTTTTTAAGTACTAAAGCATCCATTCCTTTGGACCCATAAATCCCATTGCTAAGAATATACTCCCAAGAGGTCAAAGAGAGAAAGAATGTTTCCATGTACACCAAAAAAAATCCCTCGTAGCAATTTTCATAGTTGCAAAAATCAAGAAACAAAAATCAGTTTCCAACACATCAGTTGGAGAATAACAAAATAAATTGAGAAAAACAAATGTTTGGGGATATTACCGTACTGGAAGAAGGGAAATGAAGTATTTCGAGAATCATAGAGAAACCTATATGGACTGATAAAAGTAAAGTAAACAAAACCAGGAAAATAGTATATGCAACTAGTGCAATAAATGGAAAAAACAAGACTGGAATTTTGTACAATTAAAATGACCAAGCTTGGCACCCAAGCTTTGAAGAAGCAGAGGACTCTTAAGAGCTGATCAATAGCCTGCAGCCAGATTCAGTTCACGCATTGTTTAATTTTATTGAAATTTTTTACTCTTTCTTTTTAACTACAAGGGATGCTATCTAGGCAAGGGAGTTGGGGGAAGGATAATTTTGGAAATGAAGGTAAGATAGAAGCCAAATATATCCATTAAAATGTTTTAAGTTTACTATGTACCAGACCTTGAACTAGGCATAGATCCCATCAGCAGTATGGTGAAGCCTGTGGACTATTTAGAATAATAGTTTGTTGGTTATATTCACAATTAAAAGTGGTGCTAAATTTCATTTCAAAGTTAGCAATTTTCCCATATAAGATCATAGACCCCTTGAAATCTATCCATAGATTGCTTAGGAGTTAAGAATCCCTGCCATATAGCGTCTCAGGGACTCTTGTTTAGAAATTGCCTTGAGACATTATGCCACACTTATAAAAAATTATCCTCAGACAGAGTCATAAATAACTATTTCTGCACCCAGGGCAAGGATGGGAAAAGGCAGAGTTATTATGTGGGCTCATTTGATTTACTTATGATGGGGAGGGAAATATTTTGACATGGAGGTGGCTCCTGCCACTACTGCTATGGAGGCAGGGCAGGTAAGGAAAGAAGTGTTCAAGGATGGTCCCATTGGAACTCTCTAAATTCACCACCCTGGGGAGAAATCCCAGTTGCCTTACTCCAGTTATGACTCTGTTTTCAGGGGTGTCATATCTCTGCTCTTTGAGGGTTTTTATTTTTGTAAAAAGTCAAAAGTTCTCTGGTACCTATTCTGGTAAAAGACAGGGGATGCTACTTTGGGTCAAAATGGAAGGAGGACACTACAGAATGACTTGACTGATTTTTTTTCCAATTGTTTATAAGTAAGCTAATTCTAAAAGCAGTTCTCAAAGATGAAATTGCTCTAGAAATGTTTTGAACCATGCCAGCATTTTTTTAAGGAGACAGATATTTTGGATAAAGCATCATCCACGTTGACTACTTCGAAGACAAAAACTAAAAATTAATTTGAATTAAAATTCAAAAGCTCATGTGTATTCTAATGGGTTAATACAGTACTGTCACTTATTTTTTTAACAATCACATCTCATATTTGTGGTCTGGTGACTGACAAAAGTAGTAGGTGTTGCAAGAGGTCTAGATTCCTAGAATGATGATGATGACGATGACGATGATGATGATGATGATGATGATGATGATGATGATGATGATGATAATGCTTATACATAACTTTATGGTTTACAAGTCCTTCATATACGTGATCAAATTTGATCCTCAAAACTCGTTATCCTTATTTTACAGATAAGGAAACTGTAGCCAGTTGGTTTGAAAAGAACCAAAATGGCATCACTATGCTAGACACTATGTGTCTAGCTGTGACTGATCATACCAATACAAGCTTGGAATATTCTACCACCGATTGGGCACAAATAGTCTTGTGAACTTTTGGTGTGGATTCTCTAAATTTGTGCATCTCGTGTTTCTTTAAGGGTTGAATGGCTTGTCTGTGGTCACATGGCAAATGCTATTAAGATGATTTGTGCTGCATATTGATAAGGTCACAGGGTCAGGGATCATAGGACCATAAACTTGGAGTTAGACAGGAATAACTTACCCTAGGTCACACAGATAGTAGAGGTAGATACCAGGATCAGCAAGCCCTGGTCCTTCAAACCCAGTAGATGTGTTGTTTAAATCAAATCACATTGTAACATTTCCATAAATAAAGAAAAATAACACGGTGAACCATGCATTAAGATGAGCATTGGTAGGAATGAATAAGGAAGCTACTTATATTTTGTGAGAGTTAAAGAAGCATAATCAGAACAGAACATGACTAATTTTAGATTGATGTAGCAAGAACTATGAGAGCATCCCCTGTCAACTTCTGTTAGCCATGGTGCCTTTCAAGTAAGAACTTGTTAAATGTTTTGCTATAGTCATTTCTCAGGACTACAGAGAATCAGGAATGGTGAGGGCTCCCTCTGATCCCAAACTTCCTCCTCATTCCTTCTCCCTGCCTTATTACAATTATTAATATGGTAGAATAGAATCACTTACTCTAATAGTATAGAATTGGTTGGGTAGTTTCCCTCAAAGCCTAACCACACTTGGAAACTGTTCAAAATAAGTTAAATGGACCAAGGTTATTCTAAAAGCCCATGAGAAATGTTATTAATATATTCTATCAAGTAGAATATGTTTCTCCCATTGAATGTAAGTTCCATGAGAGCAGAAAGTGGTTTTGTTGGGGTTTTTGTCTTGAAATGTCTAGTACCAAGCAGAGTGCCTTGTACATAGTGAGCATTTACAAAATACTTTGTTGGATTGGACTGGATTGAATTCAAAATCAACATTGCCAGTGTCTTTGGAATGAAGAATGTTCAAGTGTTAGATGAGGCTAAATGGTCAAGTTTCTATAATATTAAATGATTCAAATTGGAATGGAAAATCAATTCAATTTGACAGATAAAGAGGCATTGTAATGGTTGAACCCAATATGATTTCCACCTGCCCCCAAAAAAAGCACAACTCTTCCCCATGCAAGAAATGTTAATGGTGGCAGGGAGCTGTCCAAAATGAAGTCGGTTAAGAAGAAGGGGAAAGTCAAAATTATCCCCTAAAAGTTGGATTCAGGAATATTAGTCACCATGACGGGCTAAATAAAATTATAACTGAAGCTCTTTGTATAAGCTCAGACATGTTTGGACACTTGATTTCTTGAACCCTTTCCTTTACTTAGACCAGATTTTTCGATGTTGCTCCTTGGTTTGCAGTAGTACCACATTGTCAGTTTGCATTTCTCACTAAAACACACCCCTGGTATCTGGTTCCTTCAACCTTACAAATACATTTGATTTACTGGTTTATCAAATGAGTTACTGTCACTGGATTAATCACAAGATTGTTACAGGATGAACTAGAAATTGTTAATAAGTTAGGGTGGGGTGGCATAATTCTTAGCTGGGCCAAAGTTGTATCACCTTTTAAAATTCTGAAAGGTCATTTCATTGCTAATGCTGCTGCTACTAATATTACCACAACTTATTATTAGTATTGGTATTAGCATTAATTTCTATTATTTCTATTGGCAGGAGATGGACTCTGACAGGATTTTCACAGTTATAAAGGGCAAAAGGAAAGAATTCCTAAGGCCAGCCCTAACCCCAGGGAATCTAGAAGGATTTCCCTTACAGTTCATTCAGACCTCTTCCTCAGCATACAGTAGTTGACTGTCCTGGGCCCCAGAAGCTCTGTTTGTAGAGTAGGTATTGAATAAACAAGGAATTCTGATGCCATTTGTGGGTACCACATATAAATAAAACAGAAAAGGGGCATTTGTCTTCAAACATTCCCCTTTGGAAATCAATTTTCATAATGCATGTTTTTATTGTATAAATACAATTTAAAGCTATTGAGGGTTTTCCCCCTAGTTAAAATAAATATGTGTCTGTCTGTTCCTTGGGCATGGGTATTTGTTTTATAAGCAGATTTGGGATACATAAAATACTCTGGACTTCAAGTACTACTGAAAAACTTTTCCTATACCCACTTCTGCAAAAGCCATAGGATTTCAGGTTAAAAGATCTTCTATCTAATCCAACCCCCTCCAGGGGGTTATGGTTTCCCTCTGGGTGGGACTGAGCCTAGAGAGGCTCCATGATTTGCCTAAGGTCACAAAGAAAGTGACAAAGCT
This sequence comes from Gymnobelideus leadbeateri, assembly GCA_011680675.1. Taxonomy (NCBI): domain Eukaryota; kingdom Metazoa; phylum Chordata; class Mammalia; order Diprotodontia; family Petauridae; genus Gymnobelideus; species Gymnobelideus leadbeateri. The sequence goes on along the minus strand of WOXC01003218.1, from coordinate 106,546 downwards.
GGGTTTGAACCCAGAACCTTCAAATCTCAAATCAGGCATTCTTTCCTCTGTACCATCCTGCCTCTCAGTTATCAGAACAATTATCAAGATGGAAAATCTTTGAGTAAAATCCCAGTGACAGTTTATGTCTGCTCTCTGAGAACCAGCCTACCTAAATACAGAGAAGCTTGTGACCAGTGATTAATTCTTTGACCATGGTAACCCATGACAGCAAAGAAAAATATAAGATGATTGTTGGTCTTGGGAGGCCCCCTTCTACTTCTCTGGGGATGGTGACAGAATGGTGGGAAAAGGGGCAGGTGGTGTGTGTTTAATCAGTGTTTAGACTATAAACTTTGCCTTGGCTGTTGGAACTATAACTGCAAGATTGTTACCTAATAACATACAAGTAAACATTTTACTAGAGGAGTTGAATCACATAAATCTTGACATTCATACCATATTCTCTAAAAGTTCAATTTTGTCCAACCACCATCAGAGCTAACACAGAAATGGAGAACCTGAGTTACTCCATACTGCTATTTTGGCTCCAAATGAAATCAAATCACATAAAAACATTCCTTCTAAATGGAAACATGACTCCTTGATGTTCCTAGGAAATGAGTGAAAGAGTCTGAGGACTTGTTTTCATCATCAACCTTTTCATCATTTAGGGTCAAATTCCTTTGTAATTCCTGTAAAAAACAAAAAACAAGAAGCAGTATCCCATGGAAACCTCTGCCACCTTTCTTTGCAGTACTTCCAATAGACATAAACAAACTGACCACCATAAAAACCACTGTGATTTTTATGTACCAAAATCTGGTGCAGAATATGAAAAAGTAGATAAATTCTCTGAAAAATTTGAGAAGGTTCACCAAAATAAGACAACATATACCTTGATATTTAGTGGCTTCAAGGAAAAAATGAGTATAAGGCAAATCTACATTAAAGAATATAATTCAAAATAAAAAAATTATAAAGGGAAAATAGGTTCAGACTATTGTGAACCATTCATGTACTATATATCATGAAAACATCCCTTCAAAAATAGAATGAGCAATGAATGCTATCACAAAAGAATTAAGTATATTAATAGTCAAAGAAAATAGCAATCTTTTCAGAATGGGCTGTCACAGAATGGTGAGATCTATCAACTGACTAGAGAAAAGGTAAAAGTCAACAATGAATAGGGGGGAAAAGATAAGATGAAAATGCTGAGAGTTATAGCAACACCAATGCAACTTGTTTAAATAAGTTATCAACTCCCCCTAAATGGGAAATGGACAAAACCAAAGATATTGTCCTGATCACCATTCCTGAGTGAAGTATGACTTATGTAAAAACAGTTGTCCCAACTGTTATTTTAAGTATATGTGAAAGTATCCCAATAAATATTCTACCATATTAGATTTGGTGTATCAAGTTACACCCTGACTTTGCTGATTCCTCTCCTGGCTATCTCCCTCTCCCAGATTTCTGTCACTTTCTTTGTTCCAGTAAACACTATGATGCATCCAGTTCTCTTTAGGGCAGTGGTCCTTAAATTGGAGTCCATGAACTTGCATTTTTAAAATATTTTGATAGCTGTATTTTACTATGACTGGTTTCCTTTGTAATCCTGATGCATATTATTTTATGTGTTTTTAAACATTATTCCATAATTTTCACCAAACTACCATAGGGGTCCATGACACACACACACAAAAACAGGAACCTCCTGCTTTAAGGTCAAATTCCTTTGTAATGCTATAGTTATGGTCAATGGATGTATATTACTTATCTATCTTGTCTTTTTTAGGTATACTTAAAATTAAGCTTCCAAGTAAACTTGTGACTTTCACCCAATTAGCATAAGTTGCCCATTTATTGACTTTAATAGACTTTCCATCAAAACCCCTGATGTGCCCAGCAGGGTCTCAGGTTCTACTCCATCCCAGTGGTATGACTGAAAATGGTTTGGTCATAATTGTATGAGGAAAAGGAGGCAAATCAGTCATGTAGTAGTAAGAGAGAGGCAGAGCTATCAACAGGCTGAATTCGGTACTGATTCCCCTCCCCTCATATGCTCCTCCCAAAATTAAAAGAACCAGAGGAAGCTAGTATATTGGCTGGATGCCCTATGGAATATTTATGGAAAGACATGGGCCAAACTTACCATAAGAAGGTATTGAATGGACTGCGATCAGTGCCAGTAGGCAGCACATCAATTATGTTGCATATCTACCATTCCTTTAACAAAAGAGAAATCCTTTCATTCCACAATTAGAGAGAGGGCTTTGATGGAAGTCCTGAGACTTTCATGTTGACTTAAATTCACTCTAAAGAGTGAATAACAAATATTCATCCCTTTGCCCAAAGCAAGTTCAGATAAGGCATGAGAGGAGAGCATTGAACTCCCAAGAGGGTCAAAGAGAGCATTGAAAGATAAACTTGGTCTATATCACATCTTTGCCCAGGTCCAGGCCTGCCTACATCTAATCTCCACATTAACTCACACTGAAGCACTCATAAGTTTTTGTCATATCTCACATTTCAGCACAAATGTAACATCAAAGGAATGTTTTAGGATGATTCATCTTGTAGCTGATTGGAAGGGGCAGAGTGGAGGTAAGGATACTGGTTAGGAGGCTGTTACAATATCCCAGGCATGAGATAAAATAAGGACTTGGGGTAGGGTGGGGAGAGGGGAGGTGAATTTGAAAGATGTGACCAATGACCTGCTAACAGTCAGATTTAAAAGAATGAGGAGTCAAGGATAATACCAAGGTTTTGAATCTGGTTGACTGGAAGAATGTTTATACCATTTTTTAAAGCAACAATGTGGTATAGGGAAAAGAACACTAAATTGAGAGTCATAGAACCTGGATCATATCTTGGCACCACTATTTACCACTCGTCACTTTGGGCAAGTAACTTAACATCTATGTGTTTGTTTCTTCATGTACAAAATGAAAGAATTGGGCTAGAGAGTGTCATAGATCCCTACCAAGTCTAAATCTCATGAAATAATAAAAGCCAGTTTGTGTGGAGGAACATTATGGCTTCACTTTTAGACATATTGAATTTAAGTTAACAGTAGGATGTCCAGCACACAGAGATGTGATCTGAAGAGTGATCAGGGGCTAAAGACAGAGACTTGAGAAGTATTTGTACAAAAGTAATTTATTCAAGATCTGCTAATACATGACTCCTCTGAAGGGAAAAATGTAGAAAAAGAAGAAAAAAAGACTAAAGACTTAACCGTGAATTATGACAACATGTAGGGAGGAGGAAGAAGAGAAACCATATAGAGACAGAGTAGTCCAAGAGGTAGGAAGAAATCAGGGCTGGATAGTGTCAGGAAAGAATTGTGGGGGTGTGGCCTAACACTGCTAGGAAGCTTAGGAAAACCTTCTATCCCCATCAGCCAACATATCTGTGACTACCTCCTTGCTAGGGCCTTTAACACTGAAATACACCTTTTCTCTCTTCTCCTCATGAGTACCCAACCAAGTCAGCTGAAATGTAGTTTTAATTTTCGAGGTTGATGTTAATTTTTCCACATACCTGTTTCACACATCTTTCCTTTCTCCTCGCAATCATTAAACTACAAAAGGGGAAACACATCCCATCAGTTGAAATCTCACTATTAAGTAGTTCTGCTTCTCTGCTTTTCACCAGAGAAAAAGTACTGAGGATGTACTTTAAAGGGGTGTGTTGATTGAATGTTTGTTGGCAAATGTCTGTTGAAGCCAAATAAAATGTATAAATAAACATTTATTTTAAAATGTTCAAGAAGATAGTCTGGTTTAAGCTCATTGAGAGCTCAGTTAGAAAGACCTGAGTGAAATCCCTGCCTCTGATACATACTGGCTGTACAACCCTGAGCAAGTCATTTAACTTTCCAGAGTCCCAGGCAACTCTCTAACCCTATAAGATGCATTGGTAGGAATTTTCTCATTCCCAGTTCTTTAAGCTGATGAAATCCCAAGTCTAAAACTAAAAGAAAACTTTTAAGAAGGAAAAAATTGTTGCTGGATACAAAGGATAGAAGAGATACACAAAAGATTTTCTCAAGCAAGCCTACAGGAACCATTGTCTATGGTGACCCTTAATTCACTGGGGTTGCAATAGCAACCTCTGCCCTAGTATTTTCCAGAGACAACACAGAACTAGATACAGCTCATTGACAAGGCTCCCAGATCCTAAATCATTTGTCATCAAAGAGTCTCCATTAGATAATTATGTTTCATAACAAAGCAATAATGTTCTACCCCCAACGTATCATCCATCAGGATTCTAATTGTTATTTATCCTGCCCAAGTGGAAAAGAAAGGCCCTTCTCTGGAATCCTCATTGTCACCAATTTAAACAACAATTTGACTTTGTTGTGTCTAATACAACAGACTAATTATAGAGCGGGAATGTGAAAGAGCCATCTCGGAACCAAACCCAAACCCCACCGTCCACTACAGAAAGTTTACTCAAGTGTCATCAGAGCCAAAGGAGGCCCCCTGAAGAGGTCTGGAGGCATCATCTGGTCAGCATAAAAGCTGGGGTTATGTGGGAGGAAGGAAGGAAGGATGCTCCCCCTAACCTAACAACCCCCAACCCCCACCAACAGTTGGAGCTTAGGAAAAAATAGGACCAAGTGGAAGCTGCCCATTGTGCATTTTCGTTCCAGGCTATCTTATTTTAATGTCTTCATTTTAAAGGACCCCAAAATGAGGCCAACAAATGCCCTGCATCTGTTGTAAGGAATTAGAAAACCACTGGGCTGTGAAGTAGATACCTTGGGGCCCTTACTTGCCAAATTATGAATATGTAATGAATAATATTCCATCAGACCATCTAGAAGGAGTGGGCAAGCATTCAGCTTTCTGGCAAGCCTTCCTTACATTGCTGCTAACTTATTTGCAACAAGGCTCAATTATCTCTTCCTCAAGGTCCAGGACCCTCCCTCCAAATCAGGAGCAAGAATTGCTACATGTTCCTGCAATATTCTTAACTTATATCAATCTCCTTGCTTCACTGTATCTCTCAACCCCAATGTTTCCACTCCTCAACTCCACTGTCAAAAATAGTCATTTCCTTTTTCATGAAATTAGTGAACTTCTTTCGGATTCAGTGCTCCCACCTGTAAAATATTCATTTGCTCTGCTTTCTTTCCTTAAAGAATAAGTAGCAACAAGATAGGACTTGGGCACATCCTTAGAAAAGAATCAAGTGCTGTGTGGATGGTAAGTGTTTTCTTCCCAAGAACTTCTAATTCCAATATACTTTGGTTCTCTATGGGTGCTGAGAAAGTGTAAAAGAGGTTCCCAAGGACTATGCTGAGCAACTCCTGCAGACTCCAGAGTCAGCAGCCATTGGGCAGTGATAGGTCATCTGCTGATCCCGACAATCTATGGTTTGAAGGTGGGAGATGGTCAAGGATTTCAGGGCACGTCTCTCCCTCTGTCTTTAAACTGACTTGTGGAGTAAACAGAGAAGGGAGAGACACTGATCCAAATGATAGACTCAGATGAAGCTTCAGTAAAGAGAGTCATTGGCTTCACAAGCACAAGATGCAGGAGACATGGTTTGACAGCGCTTTGGCTGAGGGTTTGGGTGCTTATCTGAATTGTGTTGATTTTGTTAGTGACATTGGCCTCTTTTGCTGCCCCCCCCCCCAAGACTCTTCATTTCCAGACTCTGGGCATTTTTTTTGAAGCAATTGGGGTTAAGTAACTTGCTCAAGGTTACGAGGCTAGTCATTATTTATGTGTGGGTGCTCATTTTCTAAGGCCAGATTCGATCTCAGGTTATAGTAATTTTTTTTTTTTGCTTTTTGGAGGGCAATTGGAGTTAAGTGACTTGCCCAAGGTCACACTAGGCTAGTATTTGTGTTAAGTGTCTGAGGCTGGATTTGAACTCAGGTCCTCCTGATTCCAGGGCCGGTGCTCTATTCACTGTGCCACCTAGCCGCCCCATGACTCTGGGCATTTTCATTAGCTTTCCCCCATGCCTGAGATGCTCTCCATCATCTCTACCTTCTGGCTTCCCTGGCTTTCTTCAAGTCCCAGCTAAAATCCTACCTGCTATAAGATGACTTTTCTGACCCCCCCTTAATGCTAGTGCCTTCTCTCTGTTGATTATTTCCAATTTATCTTGTCTATTCATCTTGTTTGTACATAATTGTTTGTACTTTGTCTTCCCCATTAGGCTATGAGCTCCTTGACAATAAGGAACTTTTTTGCATCTCTGATGCCTAGAATACAGTAGGTGCTTAATAAATGCTTCTTGACAGAATGGATCATAAACTCACTATGATTCAAGAATGTGATAAAAAAAAAAAGCTCATGCAAGTTTAAGCAGCTCTGAGAGAGACAAGACTCCTAGGAACAAGGAAATGATAGTCATGTTATCTATCCTCTGTCCCAGTTAGACGCCAGATGGAGCATTGTGCTCAGTCCTAGGCACCACATTTTTATAAAAGGACTTTGATAAGGTGAAGAACATCCAGAGAAGAAGGCAATGAAAGTGGGCAAGGGCTCCAAATCCATGCAACATGAAGACTGGTTGGAGGAACGGGGATGTTTAGGCTAGAGAAGGCCCAAAACATGTGAAAGTCCATCCTAAGGAGAGGATGAAGATTTGTTCTGTCTGGCCCCTGAGTGAAAGATTAGAAGCAACAAGGCCTAGCTACAAAGAGGTAATTGACTATTATAGCAACAACAACAATCACATAGCAATTTAAGGTTTGCAAAGAAATAGATCTCCCCCACCCATTCCCTACCTCCTCTCTTTATGCATGTGTGTGATTTGAGTCTCACAACAAATGTCAAATTGAGACTAAGAGAAAATGAGTGCCTTGCCCATTAAAGTAAGCTCATTACACATAGGGATTGTGTCAATTCATTGTATCTGTATCCCTAGCACACTGCCCAACACAGAAAAGGTGCTTAATATATGCTTATTGGATGATTGGTGCACATGACCCATAAGTATTCAGGGCAGGATTTGTCAATCAGTCTGCCTGACTGAGTCTAGCTGAATCTATCTATCCATTTTGCCACCTAATTCTTCTACAAGGATCTTTTCAAGGTGCCAGGATTCATTAGCTTGAAGAAGAGACCACACATCTGGAAAAGGCAAAAGACATCATCTAGTACCATTGCCATATTTTTACGGGTATAGAAGCTGAGGTGAAGAGGTTAAGTCACTGGCCCAGGGTCACACTGGTAGAAAGGATCAGAGTTATGAAAAGGCCCAGTTTCCCTGACTTTCAGTACAGGTCCCTTTTCAGTGGTTTAACTTGCCTCCTAGAAGACTGCAAAGGGACCGGGTGGTTTCCATGTGATAGAATTCTGGATACTTGAAAAGGGATTTGATTTGTTTTGCCCTAGTAGCTAGAATTGAAAGCCATAAGTGGGAATTGCAGGGACAGATTTCTGCTCAAAGTAACAAAAAATCCTAACAATTAGAACTGTCCAAAAACCTACTGCTGCCACAGGATTCAAATCGAGTCATTTACTGAGTATTTATTAAGCACTAAGTACCCAGCACAGTGCTAGGTATAAGACCTCAGAGGAAAAAAATGAGTCCCTGCCCTCAAAAAGCTTACTTTCTACTGGAGTAAAACAACAGGGACATAGATAAAGGAATACAAAATATACACAAAGAAAATATAAAGTGTTTTCAGAATGGAGGACACCAACAACTAGGACAGGGGTGGGGAACCTGCAACCTCAAGGACACATATGGCCTTCTAGCTCCTCAAGTGCGGCAGTTTGACTGAATCCAAACTTGACTGACCAAATCAGGCCACCCCTGAACTAGGGGAATCAGGAAAGGCTTCATGAAGGAGGGAGGCATCTGAGCTGATCTGTGAACGGAACTAGGACTACCAAGAGTGTCTTCAGTCCCACTAGAAGTCTGTACATAGAGGCTGAAGGGTCACTTATTGGAGATGTGGTAGAGGGTTTTCATGTCCAAGGACAAGTCAGACTGGTTGATCTTTGAAGACCTTTCCAGCCCAGAGAGTCTGACAATCTTCAAAATATGAAGCAGATTGCCATAGTGGATAAGAGTTCTGGACTCAGAAATAAGTGAATTCAAATTTTACATTAAATACTTTACTAGCTGGATGACCTTGACTTAACCTTTCTCAACCTCAGTTTCCCCATCCGTAAAATGTAGTTAAAAATAGGACCTACTTTACAGGGTTGAATGTTTATTGTTGTCATTATTATGATGTGGTTAAATTTCTGAGATGGTGTGGGAATTTGAAAGGACTGGAGTTTAGACAGGATGGTGTAGGAAATACCTACAATTTACTTAAATTGGTTTCCATCCTTAATTGATTTCTTTCCACTGCTATTTCATAATGTCTGATTACTCAATCAAAGGTTGCCTGAGAACCTGAAGGTAATTGATAGAGATAGTGTCTGAAATACTGCAGGGCTTCTGCCTACAGCCTCTCAAGAGAAACTGGTTCAAAGCCTTAAGCTCTCTGGAGAAGAATTCCTCTTCTGGGGGGACTTTAATTTTGGCTTTGTAGACCATTCCCATTCCCCAAAAGGCCCTGATTTGTTTCAACCCATGTCATCTCATCGGGAAGAATGGAGAATTCTATCCTATTACCTCAGACTAACTGGTATCAGCTGCTCCCTAGACAGTCTGCCTTCATAACAGCATTCATTGCTTTTCATAAGTTAGGCAGAGACCTCAATGGAAGGCTCTCATTCCCCATCTGCATCATCTCCAGAAAGAATATCATTTTCTCATCTATGTCTATACAATGGCCCTGAGAGCATGAGAGAAGTCTTTATGTCCTTGATTTTTATAGAGAGATGGAATCTGAGGAACAAGGAGTTTAAGAAACTTCCCCAAAGTCTCTAAGAAGGTCAGAAAATCACAAGGAACCTAGAATCTTAGGGTTCAAGGGGAATTCAGAGGCCATTTAGTTCAACTGATATATGATCAAGAATCCCTCTTGAACACATGTAACAGTAGCCTACTGGTGAGTCTGCCTGCCTCAAGTCTTTCCCCACTCCAAACCCTGCTCCATTAAGCCACTAAAGTGATTCTTCTAAAGCACTGGGATCCAATTATGTCACCCAAGTCAAACTCTGGGAGCTTCCTATTGCCCCCAGAATCAAATACAAGATGCTCTGTTTGGCATTAAAAGCCCTTCATGACCTAGCCCCTCCTACTTTCCCGTCTTCTTACACCTTACTCCCTGATACTTATTCTTTGACCTAGTGGCTCCCTGGCTATTCCACAAACAATTTTTCATTTGTTGTCCCCCATGCCTGAAATTATCTCCATGTCCTACTCTGACTTCTGACCTCCCTAGCTTCCTTTATGTCCCAATTAAAATCTCATCTTCTATAGGAAGCCTTCCCCCAAGCCCTCTTAATTCTAATGTCTTCCCTCCATGAATTATCTCCTATTTATCCTGTATATAGCTTGGATTATGTATGTTGCCTCTGCCTTTAGATTGTAAGCTCCTTGAGGACAGGGAGTTTTGCCTCTTTGTGATTCCCCAGCTTTTAGCACAATTTAGGCACTTATTTTTGTTTATTGATTGATTGGGCATCCATTTTCTCCTTGAAAGATTTCTGCCTCCTGACAGCCCACTCCACTTTGGAACAGCTCTCATAACTGTTTTTACTTTAAGCCTTAGTCTGCCTTTCTGCCATTGCTACTGGGTCTGCCCTCTGGGACCAAACAGAACAAGTCTTATCTCCCTTCCACAAGAAAGCTCTTCTCAGATTTGAAAACAGCCATCATGTCTTCCCTAAGTCTTTTCCAAGTTAATTATGCCAAGTTCCTTTAACTAATCATTATATAGCATGGACCTAAACCCCTTCAGCATTCTGGTTCTCTCCTTTGGAAACTCTCCAAGTTAACAAGGCCTTTGCTAAAATGGCATGGCCAGAATTGAACACAATATTCCAGATATGGTCTGGCCAGGGCCCAATATGGATATACCTATTTATGTCTAATGGTAGCCATCTGGGGGTGGGGGGAGGGAGAGAGAGAAAAGAAATTTACATGATAATTTTATATTTAAAAGGCATAGCAAATTGTACATGGTAGATTTGCAATTTCATGTGCAATCATATTTTGATTGCACTGTTATGAAAATGCTTGCTTTTTTCGCGTGAATCGGAAATAAAATAAATTTTTAATACAAAAAAGGTACAAACACACACACACACACACACACACACACACACACACACCAATCCTACACATAATCTGCCTCTCCATAAATGTCACCCCAGATTACATTAGCTTTCTCAGCTATTTCATTTTGTTGAGTCCTACTAAACTCACAGTCCACCAAAACTTTCAAGGATTTTTCAGAAAACCTGCTTTCTAGTCATGCCTGCCTCATGGTTCACTTGTGAATTTTATTCTTTGAACTCAAGTTTAAAGTTTTCTATTTATCTCTCTTAAAATTCATCTCATTAAATGTGATCCAATGGTCAGATATTCAGATTCCTTTTGAATTCATTCTATCATCCTGTGTGGTAGGTCTCCCTTCTAGCATTGTGTCATCTGAACATCTGGTAAGCATATCAGATGTGCTCCTAACCAGATTAATTGATAAAAACATTAATACCCTAAACATAGATCTCAGGAACACTCTACTAGAGACCTCCTTCTAGCTGTCATGTCTGGCCAGTAAATAAGCTCCTAATTCATTTGACTGCAGTAATATCTAGCCCACATCTCTCTACTAGGAGAGAAGATTTAAGAAGGGAATACAGATGTGGTTCCTTCTCCACCTCCTTTATTGGTTCATCTACCTATGGCCCCCTATCTGGGTACTAGACAAGATTCTGTCCTTGGCTCTTTTCTCATTCACTTCTTTGAAATATTATTTCTCTTTATGACTTTATCTGTTCTCATTATTTCAGTTATCACTTCTATATGACTTTCAAATCTACTTCCCAATTCCCTGCCACCAATCTATCTCAAAGTTCCAGTCGTTATTTCTAACTGCTTACTAGATATCTCCACCTCCATGGTTTGCTAATAATTCAACGTCCACCTACACAGCCAAAGCTTACCTCATCTTCTCCTCAAAATTAGCCTTACCTTATAACTTCTTTGTTTATGTTAATAGCACGGTCCTTCAGTGACATAGCCTTCAAGAACTTCAGATCCTCTCTATACCATGATGGGACATTCAAACAGGACTTTCTTCCACATTGGTGGAAGAAAAGATGGTGAACAAGAGTAGAGCCTGTCAAGGTTAACTCTCCACCTCCTCCAAATGGCTCAGATTAGCCTGAAAGAATCATCTTGAGTATTCAGGATTCATATCCTAAATCATCACTTCTTACCCTGCCCTTTCTCATCAGTAAGCAACGAAACAGAAGTCCACAGAATCTCAGAATGAGAAAGGACCTCAGAAATCATCTGATCTGATCCATATTAGAACATTGTTACCCTATTCAATATATCTGACAAGAGGTCATCTAGGGTCTAGAGGTCATCAAGAAGGATACCTCCCAAGGCAGTCCATTCCATTTTTGATAGCTCTTATTTTCAGGAATTTTTTTTATATTAAGCCTAAATCTGCCTTTTTGTAGCTCCCACCATGGGGGCTCTCTAGAACCACATATAATTAGTCCATTCCCTCTTCCACATGACAGCCTATCAAATCCTTGAAGAAAATGATCATGTGTCCTCCCAAATCACTTATTATTCAGGCTAAATACACATGGTTCCTTCAATCAATCTTCCTATGGAAGTCCCTTCACCTTCCTACTTTGTCCAAATCCTCCCTAAAATGTGGTACTCAAAGAATGAAAATGAAACTCTCAATGTGGTCTGTCCAGATCAGAATACAGCACGACTCTCCCTTTCCCCTATGATACTATGCCTCTCAATGCTGCCCAAGATTCTCTGGGCTTTAATTGCTGCTGACATATACAACTGAGATGTAGGTGAGATAAGGTTGTGGTGCCTTCTTACTCTCCTTTTGTTAAATCCCTATTTGTAGAAATCCTACAGTCCTCTCCAATCTTGGGCATCTTTGTTGAAGAGTAACTCTCAGCAGAAGAGAGAAGGAAACCAACCCTCATAGAAAGGCCTTGTCTTTCTTGGACCTAGTTCCTAAGACTCTCTAATTCCTAATGAATCCAGTTCCTTATAATTTCATCTCTTCTACTGGCTAATACTGATCAATGGGGTTGGTGTATTTTAATCTGAACTAATGGGAAATGCTAATGAATGCTAAGATGCCAATAAGTCTGAAGCAAAGAGAAGGTCAACAACAAGTCATGTTGGGAATGGATCTACTGAAAGTGAAATCCCATTATAAAATCCTTTTCATTAGCTTAGAGGAATTTCACTAACATGGAAATGCCACAGTATGGAATGTACCTGGCTGCTGTCCAGAACTAACCAAACCTCCCAGATACAAGAGACTTTACCAGAATATTTCATTACATTGGCATAGCATGCAAAGGAGTCATATTCTACTATGACTACTGAATACCAAAGCACAGAATGGCCTTGTTCTAGTTCACCTGATCAACAAAGATAGTTGAAGGAATTCATCCAGAGTGAAGCTCTCTGCCTGCCCATATCTAAGCCAACAGATCCTTTCCTGATTCAGAACAAACACAAACACCAGAAAAGTTGACATTGGGTTCCCTGGAGCACAGCTTCCAGTGGCAATCATCAGATGTTCAATGGGAGGATGTAGGAACTTTGGCCCCTTTCTTCTCACAAGAAAATGACTTTCTGGATCAAGAGGGTATATAGCCAGCAGATGCCAATTCATTCATTTACAAGATTTAGAGTAAAGAGAAACTAGAAAACACATCAAGCACAGCAGTTTGTCTCATCTACCCTCAACCATTAGAATGTAAGTTCCTTGAGGTCAGGAACTATTGTTACTTTCATTTGTGCCCCCAGATCTTAGCAAAATGCCTGGCACACAGTAAGATGCTTGTTCATTGATTGATTGACCATACCAAGTTCACCCAACTGGAATTGTTCTTCCACCACTTTATTTTGGCTCTCCCTCTAGCTCAATATGGTCTCCTACCACTCCTGGTTTCCACTTGGGTTTGAGGTCACAGCCTCTGTTTTATTTCTTACCTAGGATCTGGCATTCTAGTTCTTCCTCTCTTGCCCCTACCCCTATTCCTTGTAGCCAATACCATCAGCCTCTGAGTACAGTTATACCCTTTTCCACCCTGCCCCAGGTCCAATAGCTTAAGATCACAGATTTCAAGTTCAGAAGGATGTCAAAAGCCCTCTATGCTAACCCCCTTATCTTAACAGATGAGGAAACTGAGGCTTAGAGATAAAATTACTTAGAATCAGAGAATTATAGATATAGAGCTAAAAGAGACCTCAAAAGTTGTCTAGTCCAATCCTCTCATTTTATTGAATAAGCAACAGATCTAGAGAGGTTCAGTGATCTACCCAAGGTCACACAGGTAGCAAATGATAAAGATGGGATGCTGAACTTTCCTGCCACATATTTCCCTGTCTTCTGTGCTCAAAAACAACCATTAGGCTTTAGAAGTGTTCTGTGCTCCTGAGGGAAATCTGAGATTTACATAAACAGAGGTGCTAGCAGGTAGTGAATTTACTCCCACAATACCATTATGTAACTGAACACATATTCAGAATCTCTTACCCCATGAAACATGTGGGAGCTAAGCTTCGGAAGCATCTTAGATTACTTCTCCAATCTCTTCACTGGTCCCTTCTTTCTATAGAACCATATAAGACAAATTATTGCAGCTCAGTGAGTTAGGTCAACATGACCTTTGTGATACACTAATGGAATCATTACACCATGGAGGAAGAGGTCGGCAACAGCAGGAAACGGTTCGTTTCTATGAGCAAATTTTGACTTTCAAACTTGCTTAATAAAAATCAGCAAACCATGTGTTTCAAATTACCCATTGGTTATAGATAAATTTTAGGAAAACTCAGTGGATATTGATCAAGGGGTATTTCATTCAGCTGAGCAGGAGGGATATATGGGTCAGTGCCTCTGATATGGTCAGTTCCTGAAATAGAGGATTTTTCCCTTCTTGTTTTTGTTTGGTTTTAGGCCCTTAACTTGTGGCTTCCTATTTACTGATGTTTTTATCTTGGTGGATGCCAGGGAGAGAAGGCAAAAATGTATACTCACTCTGTATAATTGGCAAGAATAGGAGTCTCTAAAAATCCCTGAGACCAAAATATAAGGAAGAAACCAAGACAGAGAAATCTATCATTCTTGAGATCTAAAATGCTCTAAAGTTTCAGATTCTTTATTACTAGAATGTAGATTCTCAAATGGAGAGGGCTTGCCTTGGATCATGGTCCAAAGTTTCTTAATGACAACAAAACGTTAACATGAATGATAAAATAATGCTCTAACATCCTAGGAACAGAAAACAATGGGAAGCATTATCTTCTTCTCCCTTTGAGCTTTAAAAATGAACTCTGACATGCATATAAGCTATTCATTCAGAAGTTAATTCTTGAGATAGTGTGATAATGTAAAAGAGTTTTGTACTGGGCATCACAGGGCATGAATTGAAATCATGTCTCGTCAACTTACTACCTGGATCACCTTAGGCAAACTATTTGATTTCTCTGGGACTCAATTTTGTCATCTATAAAATGATGGGGTTGGCTTAGATGAATTCTAAGGTTCTTTCATGCTCTGGGTTTGTGATCTATGGCCTAGAAACTTTGTGTTGGCAGGAAAAGTGCAAAAGTTGGGGCACCCACTCCCATAGTCATAGAATGAAGATTACTTTCATCCCGTGTTGGAAGCCTGCCTACTTGGTCACCTTATCAAATCCTGATCACTAACTGATTTTGAATAGTTTTGTGATTATCAACTGTTTGGAATAGAGAAGGGTAGTATAACTCATCCTTCCTTCAAATGGCTCTGGCCCCACTGTAGGTCTCAGGAAAATGGGTCCCAGTGAATCATGTGACTGGATTGAGAAGGCAACTTTCTGTAGCCTGTAGACTGTGGGACTTATTTGATTCAAATAAGACCTATCCCTTAGAAAAGGATGGCCTTGAACATTTTTGATAAAGAAATGCTCTCATTGGGCACAGGTTGAATTTGGTGGGAAGGGATGATACTTAAGGGGTGAAATTATGAGGTGAGAGAGGAAAGTGGCAAGAGGAGATGGGGATAGACAGGGTAGGGTAAACTATCTCATGTAGAATAGGCAAGGGGAAGTAGCTGCAGGGGAGGGGAAGAACAGGAAGGCAACAAGGCAAAACCATATTCTCATTGAATTTGGCTCAGGGAGAGAATGATATACATACTAAATGGCATATCTCACCCTGCTGGAGAGTAGGGGGAAGGGGGATGAGAGGGGGGATGATGGAGGGGAGGGCATTCTAAGGGGAGGGGAGGTTGGAAGTACCCACTTTCAAAGAGGGACAGGATCAAAGTAGGGAATGGACCAGGTGGGGGGTGGGATGGGTGGGAGGGAAATATAAGCAGTCTTTTACAATATATCTACTATGGTAATGTTTTGCATAACTATACATGTGCAACACATACTGAACTGCTTATCTTCCCAGAGGGAGTGGGTGACAAGGGAGGAAGGGAATGGATCTGAAATTCGAAGTTTTAAAATTAAATGTTTCAAATGTATATAAACACTATTATTAATACTATTTTGCATGCAATTGGGAGATAAGATGTGCAGGCATTGGGGCACAGAGATTCACCTTGCCCTAATGGCAAAGTCGAAGGGGGTATGGGAGAAGATATGGGAGAGAGCAGATTGGAGGAAGCGATATCTTGTGGGACTGCTATTCTGGGAGGGTGGGTAGGGGGAAAATGGGGAAAAATTGTAACTCAAAATCTAGCGTAAATGAATTATGTAAACCAGAAGTTAATAAAGCATTTGTTAAAATAAAAAAAATAAAAATAAAAAAAGAAATGCTCTCATTGCCTGGTCCCATTGTGAGAGACATCTGGTACTGTGTGGCCAATTCAATGGTGGACTCCTTTCATCTGATAGATAAATTTTTCTACAGTAGAAATTGCAGGATAGTCAATTCAGCAATTGAGTATTTATTGATCTATAAATCAGAGAACTGAAGAACTTGGAAGAAATCTAATGCACCTCCGACTCCAAGCATCCACTTTTAATATGTTCAATTCAACAAAGATGTATTAAACACCTACTACATGCAAAGCATTGGTCTAATTACTGGTACTTTAGCCCCCTAATATTATACAAGAGGAAGCTGAGGCCCACAGAGGTGAGACGCCTTTCCTGAGCTCATACAAAGCATCCAGACTATCCCCTGCCTCACGATAATACAACACCTTGAAGTTAAATCACTCCACCAAGTATTGCTCTTCACAAGACCATAGAGAACACCCTCAAGCAAGCTAATCCCTTGGAAGACAGCCTTGGTGGCACAGTGGGTAAAGTGCAGGGCCTACAGTCAGAAAGAACCAAGTTCAGATCTGGTCTCAGAGACATGCCACCTGTGTGACTACACAAGTCACAACTTCTGTCTGCCTCAGTGCCCTCCACTGTAGAATGAGGATTATGACAGCATCTACCTTGAAGGGTTGTTATAAGATAATGTTTGTAAAGTATCAAAGTACTAAGTAGCAAGCATAGAGCCTGATACATACTAGGAATTTAGTAAATATCTTTGAAATCATTTTCCCTGTTGTCTGACCTCAATCCCCACCCCCCACTCTAAGTTCACTCTGCTTTTCCCTGTACTGTAAACAAGAGTTCTTAACCATTTCTCTATTCTGGATTCCTAAGATCGTCTGGGCCAGGGTGGGGAACCTGTGGCCTTGAGGTCACATGTGGCCTTCTAGATACTTAAGTGCGGCTTTAGATTCAGTCAAAACCTCAAGGTCACAGGTCCCACCCCTGGGAAAACCTATGGACTCTTCCTCTGAATCATCTTTTTAAATGCATAAAATAAAAAATATAGGATACAAAAGAACTCAATTACATTTAGAGTTATAAAAACTTTTAATAAGTTCAGGGACCCCATATTAAGAATCTCTACTCCAGAGAAATGGGGATTAGAAACAGAAAGTCATGGGGCCCATAGGAACAATGGAAGAAAAGTTCAGAGGGGAAAAGATGGAAGGTTCATCATGGGAAGACTCAAAATGGGTCAAAGAAAAAGTCAAGAGGACAGTTCAATCAATCAACCAAGTACTTTCTCAGAGTTGACTGGGTGCCAGGCACTGAGCTAAGCACATAAGATCCAAAGACAAAAATGAAACACTCCTTATTCTCACAGATGAATAACTATTGATCCTTCTCACAGAAGAGAAAATGGCAAAACACCACAAACATGGCATCATTTGACTTCTGGTAATCTCCCAGTCCTGACAAGTAGCCTTTTAGAAGAAAGATTCACAGGTGACCCAAACTCTAAGGGCACAAGCAGTAGTAGAATTGTCAAATAATGACTAAGAGCCTTAAATAAAAGAAATATTTTTCAAGAAATATTCTTTATGTATGTATGCAGTGGAAAATTTGGTTCAATCTACATACCGTTTTGGGGATATTAATCAGCCATGTGTTGAGTTCTATGGGGAATTTTCCCAAATATATCAAATAGCCCCAACCTCAAGAAGCTTACACTCTAACAATAAAAGGGAGTAATCCATCCTTGTACCATTCTTGCAAAAGAGTCTCATGCCCTGAACTCATGGATAAGAGTAAGGATACCTGGGCTCTAGTCTGAACTTGATTGCTAGTTTGATGAACTACTTTGCTTCTCTGGTCCTCAATTTCCCCATCTGTGGAATGGAAAGAATAATAGGAAGATGATGTGAGAACAAATGGAAAGTGGGCCAACATTTTAATAAAGGAGAGGGGCCACCAGAAAGGAGATGAGAGTATTATTTTGTTTTGATTTAATTGCTTGTTTGGGGGAAGTTCTGGGGGAAACTCCCAGGGAGTTAAAAGGGAAAAATCACTGGGAAGAAGGCTAAGGGAGAGGAATATATTCAGAAATAATTGTGATTAAAAAACAGAAGGCACCAATAAAACTTTTAAAAATGAAACAAAATTAGTCAAGGACCAAAAATAAAGAGAGGAGTCATTGAAACCAGGGTGGATCTCACTAATACACAGAGTCCTAATCATAGTTGGAAATATCTCCAAATATCGAGGACAGCGACCAAGAAAGATGGAGACAACTATTAAGCCCACAAATGTCCGTCTGCTGTTGGCTTGAAAGATTCTTGACACAGACAAGTCTTGACCCCACATGAGTCTCAGAATCCTTCTAGAAAATACCCACCTCAAGGGAGATTTCTTTAGGTATTGTTTCATGTCTTCTGCATTGCCTTTTCCTTGATGATGGTTCAAATTATCCCCCTAGAAAGAAGCAGCCTTTCCTTCAAAGGCATCTTTGAAAACAAAATTGGAAAAACACACATGGGGAGGAAGATCAAACACCATGGCTATCTATGAAGCCCCAGAGAAAACAGGAAAAATCTGTCAGGAAGCCCCACACAAAGAGACATGAAAAGCCTGTGCCTGGGTTCACAGAATCAGAGAACCTCAGAGTTCACCTAGACCAAGTCATAGCTGAATAAGAGTCCAAGCTATGGTATTCCTGGCACATAGTGATCCAGCCTCCATTAGAAGACCTCCAGTGAGAAGGGGCCCAATGCTCTAAAACAACCCATACTACTCTGGGACATCTCTCATTACAAAGAAGTTTCTCCTTATCCCAAGTCTAATTCTGTCTCTCTGTCACATGTCCACACATTGTTCATAGTTCTGCTTTCTGGGGCCAACCTGAGCAAATCTAATGATGCCTCTTCCACTGTGAAAATAGCCCTTCAAAAGTTGAAAGACAAAGCTCATTTTCCCTCCTATCTCAATCAGTCAATGAGTATTTAAGAGCTTCCTATGTGCCAAGCACTGTGCTAAGAGCTAGAGATATACAACCAAAGGCAAAACATAGTCCCTGGCCTCAAGGGGTCTAATGGCAGAGGCCATGGGTAAATGGCTGTATGTACATGCAAGATCCACATAGAGTAGATTGAAGGAGTGAATAGAGCAGAAAGTACTAATAGCTGGGGAGACTGAGAAAGTCCTACAGAAGGTGGGATTTGAGCTGTCCTGAAAAAAAGCAGGGAAGCCAAGTGGAAATAAGGAGTAAAAGCATTACAAGCATGGAGGACAGCCAATGCAGAGACATGGAATAGGGGAAATGGAGGGTAGTGTATGAGGAATACCAGAGCAGGATAGTTAGACCAAGTTATGGGAGTGAAGTCTGAAGAGACCAGAAAGGTAGAGATGGAGCAGGTGTATAGGGTTTTAAATGACACCTCTTTATATTTAATCCTGGGGATTAGAGGGAGCAAATTGAGATTATTAAAGTGCTTTATATTTATAACTTAATTTGATCCTCTTAGACACCTTGTTGGTGAAAATACCACGAGTATTATTTGGTATTCCATTTTACAGATAAGGAAACTAAGGCTCTGAGCGAATAAATTACTTGACCGAAATCACATTTTGAGTATGAGAAATGAGATTCCAACCCATGTATGTCATGAAAGCCCATCTGGAAAAGACTCAGTGAAGTGCAAGAGAGGGAAAGGAGGGAGGAAGAGGTTTCATATCTGAAAAAGAAAGATTTTAGCCAAGTTTCTAAGTCAGCAACAAAACCAGGTCTGAATGTTCTTTCCTCCTCCCCCTCCAAGTTCCTGAAGGAAAACCAAAATTCTGAACTTTCCAAAAAGTCTGAATCTAAATGAATTCTTCCACCATGGCCTATGGCTAGCAAGATACGGAGAGAAAAGGACTTCTTCCCTGTCAGTGGCTTCCAATCCAGCACAAAAGCCCAGCTGAGCAGCCTGGCTGGCCTTCTCGATTTTCAGCCCCTGAGAGGGGTCCCCCTCCCCCCCGGTCCCTGGCTTGTTTTCTTCTTTTGTGTTTTCATGGTTATAATTACGGCGCTGCCCCCTGGGTTTGGCATTTCCTGTCAGTGAGTGAGCAGGCTGGGCATGGGGCCTGAGCCTCCCCTGCGGCAGTGGCTTCCTACACCAGTCATTAGTTTCTGGGTGATTGCCCAGTGGGGAAGAATACAGCTTCAGGCTGGCCCTTTTTCGCCAGGCCCAGTCTGATCCCAAGATAGAGAAAATCAGCTCCTATGGCCCTGATATTCTCTCCAGGATAGCAAATGATTCATGCCCTCTCTACTTTAGCCTAATGCATTCTAGGTCATGGGGTAGGTTCTAAATGGGAGTGACAGGAGCAGCCACTGTGTCCTTCTGTCTCTCACCTAATTAGTCATAGACAATGGAAAGAGCATCCAATAGTAAGAGGCAGTGTGGAGTCATGGAAAGAGAATTGGACAGGTAATCCCAGGTCCTTTGTTCAAATCCTGGCTCTGCTCCTCCCTGTGCAACCTTGGTGACTGGGCTAGAGATGATGAGGAAGGTTAGATTTATTTACTGCCAGAAACACATAGGTGGAGAGGTCTGGAATCTTTGGAGCACAGGAGTCGAATCAAGTCAACAAGCTTTTATTAAGCACCAACTTTATGCCAGGCACTATGCTAAACAGGGAGGATACATGAAAGGCAAAAACAATCCCCGCCCTCAAGAAGCTCTCAGTCTAATTGTGGAGACTAGGAAAACAGCTATATACAAAGAGTATGCCCTGTACACACACAAAGACCTGGGCTCAAACGTCAGCTCTCCTACTTTTGTGACCTTGGGCAAGTAACCTCCCCACCCTTTATTACATTTATTATTTACAGGATGGCCTCAGCATACTGTAAAACAATGATCTCTCTATTCTAAACTCCAGGATTCCATGAATAAGTCAGTTTTTCACTAGTCTTTTAAACCATATGTCCCAAATGGTGACCATCACCACCAACACCAATCCCATGAAATTCCTTTGTCCAGGTTAGATCCTTATTAATACAGTTAACATAGAGTTAACATAACTCTTCTGACCAAAGGAGATCCCCTTGATAAGGCCAGAACTCACCTTAGTTGGATACTCTGATCCACATTTGAGAATGATTGAGTTATGGGTGGTTGTTCACCTGAGCTATGCCTTTGCATTTGACCATTTTAAAAAAGTTAGAAAGATGGAGATGCCTCTAGCTAAGATGAATAGAAAGAAGAAGGCTTCGATCACTCCATCAATCAATAAGCATTCATTAAATACCCTCTATATACCAGATATCATGATAGGCACTGACCTAAATTGCCTCCATTCCTTTAAGCAGATGCAAAAGAAATCATCCTGATATTTTGGGACTCGGGGACCCTCAGGTAAAGTTTATTCAACCACAGAGCCCCTACAGAGATGCAGACATCAGGGATCCATGTGAGCCCAAGAGAGGAGAGAATGGAACGGCAGCAGCTAGGGGTGGAAGTCTTTGGAGTTCCTAGGTCCAGTGCAGAGCTTTGGAAGTACAAGAAATTGACAATAGGACAGCAATGGTTGAGGAAGGTAGGAGGACCTGGATAAAATGAGACATCTGAGGGCCAGGCAGGTGCTCAGTCAGACGTCAAAGATGCCAAGGCCATCCTCTGCATCCTGGACACCATCTTGACTTTTGTCCTCCCACTAGACTTCAGTGACTCAGGAAGAGAGAGGCAAGCTGGGAACTTTGCCCAACTCCACTTGGCTTCAATGCAATTTGCATTTGAGTCAAGATATCATTCCATGATGTCATTGGTCCTCTTTGAAAACAAAAGATGAACAACAACCTTAGGAGTTATCTTTTCTCCTGGAAATGTTGGATTTTAATATTTAATGAGCCTTCCAGCTCTGACACTGAAGACAGAGCCAACAGTCCTGAGTTCAAATTCTGTCTCTGCCACTTCTTAGTTGGGTAACTTTAGGCAACTTCTCTAAGCCTCAGTTTCCTCTTCTATAAAGAGAGAATAAAAACACCATCCGCATCCGTCTGCCCCTCTACCCCACCTATGAGGACTGTTGTGAGGAGTATATGAATGTTCAAATAATCCACTCGATGCAGAGTTCTGACCTAATTACTCCCCAGTCCAAGTACCTTCCATGGCTCCTCTTTGCCTCTAGGAAATAAAACAAACTCCTTAGCCTGGATCAGGACTTTCCTGATTCCCTACCACCTGTTTCTGCCCTCCCCACCCCATGGACTGACTCTATGTGACTCTGCCTTATTTAAAACAAATTCACAAGAACCTGTGATGTCATTGGTCCTTCTCAAAACTGAAGGAACAATAACAACTCTCTGCCAGAAATAGTGCCAGTCACTGGGAATACAAAACCGAAAAAGAATCAGTTCCTGCCCTCAAGAATCTTGCATTCTACTAGACTCATATCCCCTGACTCCCCATGTAATGTAGGCTCCGTCAGTGAAGAAACTGCCATTTTTTTCTTCTTTGTCTTCCCTATTCCTTAGAGACAGTAGGAGTTTAATAAATGTTTGTTAAAGTGAATTCTGTGAAATCCTGGCTTTTTATCAAAATTAGATGTGGAACTTGCCATCGGCCCTTAGATGTGCTCATTGTTCTGGGCCTCACCCCCCACTGGATGTGCCACCATGGCAGCATTGTAAAGCTGGAAAGAACTCGTGAAAAATTGGCAGGGCAGAAAAAAATGGTTTTTTTGTGGGGAGACTAATTTTTTGGAAGCCAAACAACAATCATGAAAATATTTGCATGCTCTTTAACACTAATTACACCCACCTCCCTCCTTCTCCTTGCAGAAAGCCCCCGCCAGCAAGCATTTCTTCAAGAGGAAATTTCAAATCCTTAATTGGCTTTTAGAAAACTCCAAGGACAAAAAAATATCTAAACCATACACAGCCCAGTCAGCTTTGCAATAGAAGAGTGACTGGGGAAAACTCTCCCTTGGGAATACCAAAGACCACAGTCCCATTGCTATCAAATACACAGCCGCTTTTCAAGACTCTGGAGGCACAGGAATGGTTGCAAGAATCCTCCGTGGTTGGGAAATGGGGTCCTGTCCAATAACAAGTCATTGTTCAATCATTCCTAGCTTGCTTTCCCCCCAACCAAAAAAAATATTGCTTGGTGGGTTCTTCCTCAGTGAAAATCAGACACATGGAAAGTTTTGGCTCTAATCAGAGATGTTTTCACATTCTCCTGGACCCTGAAATGAAATCAAGTGATTCTGAACAAACAGCATTGACTCATGGTGGAGCCTGGTCTGATTGAACCGCTAGGCTTCCGCCCCCTCTGAGGTACTCAGCTCCTGCCAAGTGGAGCCACACCTCCCGTCAGTATGGCTTCCCTCTTTCCCTTCCCCACAAATGAGCATTGCCCTACAAGACCTCCTCTCTTCAATTCTTCACAAGAATTAGAATAACTGTATTCATAAGAAGCCTGCTCTTCTCCAGTCCCACCTCTGAGGTGCCATCTTCCTTCCCTTATGCCTCCTCTAAGGCATCATCTGAAGAACTGTACCAAAAGGACAAAACTTCAGCAATGCCCCCTTACACGCCACACCACACACCCTACACACACACACACACACACACACACACACTCCTACCAGGGGTTGCCTGAAAGGACTGTACCACAAGAATCTGCCACCATCTCAGGAACTTTACACCACCCACCCCCACTGTGGTTCCCACCCTCCACCTTCTCTGTGAGGTTGCCCTATGGGATGGCATTCAATGGGGCAGACTGCTTCTGTGTTCCTCTTTCCCTCTTTCTCCTCCTAAGGATACCCTGGTACAACTACTTACCCAGAATACATTTTTCTGCCCATCCCTACCCTCATCTTCCTCCCTTCTCTTTCTCCCTGAGAAGGATCACAGGACCATAGATTTGGTGTTTAAAAGGACCTAAAAAGTCTTCAAGTTCACCCCTCATTCTACAAGTGAGGACACTGAAGTCAAGAAAAGTTAAGAGATTTACTCAGGTTCATACAGCTAGTAATCCCAAATTTATTGATTACAAGTACTCAGCAGTCTTCCCCCCTGAACTCCCAAACCAGTCTCAACCTTGCTCCATGCAAGAGAATTTCTACTTAAGGTCCTTGAAAGCCAACATCTCAGAGTGGATAGAACTAGACAGGGAAGTCAAGAGGACCTGGATGGAAATCTCGCCCCAGACACCTTCCAGGCAAGTCATGTAACTTGTCTAACAGGAGTATGTTGAACTTCATAGCCTCTAAGACTCTTTCCAGTTTTGCATCTAGGATTCTAGGATCAGTCTGTAAGGCAGTCAACACTGTCCTGATTGCCAGATCTTTCCCATGCCTTGGTTTTAGCTCTGTAGGAAGTGGGAGCATCTCAGAAGCTTTCTCAGGCCTCTAGCATAGGATTGAGAACTTAGACCCAATAGGGCCCTTGGGAGGAACAAGGAGAATCTGGTTCCACAGGGGTTGAGTAACTGTGAAAACAGGATTTCTCTTGCCAGCATTGTTTTCACAACCCAGTTTTCCAACTTTGTCACTGTAAAGAAATTATTCTATCCCCTAACTCTTCCCCTCTCCCCCCAAAAAAGTTATTTGGAAAAAGGCTAAGCAAATTAAGCCCATAAGGAGCAGATGAAGCTGTGGGAATATGTGTAAGGCCACACAGACCATGACATAAAAGATGCCACAAATTGGCCTCCAGGAATACCCAAAGGACATGTTTGTCTCAATGTGGCAACATGTGGGGAAAGAGATATGTTTCTCCTCCCTCAGACACCAGCCCCATCACCACTGCCCAACCCGACTCCCAGCCGAGAGGCGAAAATTTGGTGACAGTTCCATGACAAGCCCAACACCAGAATGTGGCACTGGTCAGGGACCATGCCTAATTCTCAATGTGGTCCAGTGTCTGACTCAAAACAAGCTTCTCACAGACATGCTGACCCTTGTGAAGAATGTGCTTTTGCCCATAGGCCTGGTGGAACACAGAGAGAGAAAGCTTGGAAGTCAGTTTGACCTGGTCACGTATGACAGCACTCATGTTTCTGTCGAGTTTGGGGCTGCTCTCTTGGTTTTTAATCATTTCCCTTCTCTAGGCAAAGACCATCAAGATGGTGAATCAATCAAGCAGCAAGCAATCAATTAAGCACCTACTAGGATCCAGGCACTGTGGTAGATACAGGGGATTCAAAGACAAAAAAGAATTGGTCCCTGCCCTCAAGGCACTTACATTCTGTCAAGGAAGAGGGTACCTTCTCTTGGGAGCCATAAAAGGGAAAGGAGAAAATCGTCTCATTGAGTTTCACTAGGAGAATCTTTTAAACCTTCTAGAACTTACAGTGCTATACCCCTGGAAATCTAGACAGTGTCATGAAGGTAATGTTGCCAAAAGAGAACTGGACTGGAAGGTGGGAGACCAGTATTCACCTTGGACCAAGGAAGCCTGGCTTTGAATCCTGGCACAGACATTTACCATCATTCATTCATCATAAAGCACCTACTTTGTGTATCAGGGATACAAAGACAAGTCACTGACTTCAAAGCACTTCCATTAATTGAAGGCAACAATATGTACACATTAATGAGTGTAAGATATACAAAAAGATCATGCAAAGTACATTGCGAGGGAACTAGCAACTTGGGGGAAGAGGGTAGAAATCAGGAAATGCTTCATGTAGAGTTAATGCTTGAGCTGAGTTTCAAAGGAAGCTGGAGACTAGGACCATTACTCCATTTCACTTGTCCAAACCTCACTTTTCTCATTTATGAAATGGGTGGAGGAAGGGAACTAGCATTTATTAAGCACCTAAGTGTCAGACATTGTGCTAAGAACTTTTTACAAATATTTTCTAATTTGAGATTCACAACAAGAAAGGTAGGGAGGCAGGTGCTATTATTATCATCCCCTTTTCCCCTTGAGGAAACTGAGATAGAAAAAGGTTAAGTGACTTGCTCAGGGTCACATGTCCCACTATAAAATGGAGATGATATTACTTGCACAAATGACTTACAGGGTGGACACAGGGAAAATGTTTTGTAAAACCTTAAAGTCCTATAGAAGCATAAGTTATTCTTATTACCTGCACCTCCACCATTAAATAGCTGAATTATCTTTGACTCTTCACTCCCCCTATCTGGGTCTTAGTTTACTCATCTATGAAATGAGGGGATATGAAACAAAAACAAAGCAGATGTTGAGCAAATTGTGGCATAGGAACATAACAGAATGCATTGTGCCACAAGAGACAATGAATGTGAGGAATGTGGAGGAACATGGGAAGACCTTGTATGAAATGATGCAGAGAAGAGAAAGCAGAACCAAGAATGATACTCATGACAACCACAATTGTGTCAAAGAAAAACAGTGTAACAGGCACTGGAATTCCCATTAAATGCAAAGATTCCAAAGACTGGCTCCAGGTCCCAATAATAATGCACACTGTCCTCTACTCCATAAAGAGGTGGAGGACTACATGTGTGGGATGCTGCATACACTGGCAGATACGATGGCAAGACTGGTTTGTTTCACTTGACTGTCTTATTTTGAGGGAGGCTTCTCTGGGTGGGCATGTAGAGGAACTTTGCAAACTGACAGTGACAGTGGGGTAGAAAATTTAAAAAAATCAATAAACAAAATAATAAATGAAATGAAAGTGTTGTACTACATGGTCTCTTTTATTCTTTCCACCTCAAAAAATTGCATGGTCTAGTGAATAAAGCACTGGACTTGGGATCAGGAAGACTTGAGTTTGCACCATACCTCAGAAACATATGATCAGTGAGACCCTGGGTAAGTCCCTTAACTTCTTTCAACCCTGGTTTCTTCCTCTATGAAATGGGGGTAATAATAGCACCTACATCCCAGGGTCATTGGGAGGATCAGATACAATAGTATATATATAATGTACTATACCACCATACTTTGCAAAGTACTATACAAATGTGGGATATTATCATTAAATATGTAAATTTCTACTAGCATAGGATAATGTGAAGTTTGCAAGGGGAAAAGAGTGCTTTTTTTTTTACAAACATTCCTGAATTTAGACTATCATGAGTTCCCACAAAATGTGTCCATCTGGGGTCCATTTCAGGTTCTAATAATCTGTGACTCAATGATATCATGGAGGATTGCAGGATCATAGATTTAGAACTAGAGAGTACTTTAGAGATGAAAGTTAATGTGGAAAGTCTGTAGACAAAATGCCTTAGTGGAAAATGGAACAGCCTGGAAACCCACAAACTTTGTACTGTCTCCAGGTCTCCCCCACCACTTTTCTGAGGTCCCTCACCCCCCTGGACTCCAGCTCCTTTGTCCATACTTCATAATTTAAGACTGAGATTTCTTTGGTGTGAGTGTGGATACAACCCTCAGTAGGGCAGACCTCAACCACTCTTAGACTTGAACAGATGGTCTTCAAGACCTCTCTTTGGTTGGGAATGAGGAAGTCCATCTCCAAGACCATAGAGAGTTTCTGTGGCTGAAAAGGTCCTATATTACTCCCAGTCAGCTTGGTGCTAATCCTCTACAGTTAGACTCAACCTTGGATAGGATACACAGTCTATCACTAAGCCCATGCCTGAAGTCTTTCCAGCTTGGTAAGACTGGTGCTTAATTAAATCTTCCTAGAATCAATACAGTGAGGCATCAAAAGACAACTCAGCGGAAGCTCTTCACCCATAGCCTGGGAATATGTTCCCAAGGGAAGAAGAATATAAATCACACCATAAGATGCAGCAACTTCTGCCATTACAGGAAGGCAATAAATTCCTGTGTTTCCTTAGTTAAATAAGCATAGAATTTAAAATCAGACCTTTAAACCAATTCTCCAAGAAAAGAAGTCAGTCTTTTTTTTTCCTGTTTTCACCTGTTTCAACCCACTAAAAATGCCAGGAGCTTTCTTTGGCATAACTGACAAATTTCTGTTCCTCAACAAAGTCTGATAATAGTATTTTAGGCTCTTCTCTCCTGCTCTTCTGGCTACGACCTAGAGGAAAAACTCCCCATCTGTTTGTCGCTCATCAAAACATTTCTTTTGACTCCAGTCCAAACCAAGAACAATAGTTCAGAGGGAAAACAGCGATGCTGTAATGGTAAGCTGGGTTTGTGCATTCTTGTGGCTGGAGTTGATCAAGAATTATAAGAAATTCTGTGTCCGCCTTAATTTGGATCAAATGGGAAGCTGCACAGTAGAGCTTGTAAAAGGCAACATTTGCTAATTGGATCTGTTCTACAATTTGCTAATTGACTACAGACTCTGGATCTTCATTCGGTCCCCTAAAGTTTACTCAGCAAAAGATATTTCCAAAAGGGCTCGGCCTTAATCAAGATCAGTTCATTTCCCAGGGCTAGTGCAAAAGGAGCTAGAGGAGATGGAGCTTGGGTCCACTGGCCTTAGCAGGGGAGCAAGGGAGATACCAGATAACCAGATTCCATTCTATTCCATTTAATTTGATGACAATCCTGATACTGTGCTAAGCAGTGTGTATACATAGACAAAAATGTATACATAGTCCCTGCCCTCAAGAAGTTTGCATTCTATTATGAAAAACAAAATGTACACCAAGGGTTCTGTTGATTCCACAGAACCCTGCCTCCCCCAGGCATCCATGGATAGATTTCAGGGATTCTTTGAACTTGGGTGGGAAAAATTTACATTGTTATTTTCACTCACTTTTATCTGAAATTTGGCATTTCCATCAATTATTTTAGAACATTATTCTGAGAAGGGGTACATAGGCTTCACCAGATTGCCAAAGGGGTCTATAACACCAAAAGGTTATAGACCTCTATTGTCCACATAGAAGTAAATATAAAATACATACAATGTAAAGAAAAAGTAACTGGGGGAAGGGGAGAGTAGGAAAAGCAAGAAAGGCTTCCTGTGGGAGGTGGCATCTCAGCTGAAATTTGACTGGACCTGCAGATTCCAAAGATAGAGTTGAGATGGGTAGGGAAGCATTTCAGGAATAGCACATAACTGATACAAAGGCACAAATACCAGAGATGGAATGTCAGGTATAGGGACCAGCAAGTGAGTCACGGACCTCAAGAAACTTCCACTATATTTGAAGGCTATGACATGTATGAAAATAAGAATAGCACAAGGGACACTGAGGAGGAAAAAACACTAATACCTGGGAGAATCTGGGAAGACTTCATGAAGGTGGTACCTCCTATGTTGAACCTTGAAGGAAGCTAAAGATGCCCAGAGGGAGAGGTGAAGACCTAATGCATGCCAAGCCCAGAAAACAGCATGGGAGAATGCATGGAGGAAGAACAGGTATAGAGTTTGGGAAACAGCTAATAGTTCAGACGAGCAGAAATGTAGAGTTTGTAAAGGGGTAGGAGAGTGAAATAAGCCTGGGGACCTAGACAGGAGCTCAGATGAGAAATCAGCATTTTATCCCTTAGACTAGAAGTCTGTCAGCCAACCGTTACAGCCTACAATTCTCTCCAGTGGCTTCTGAATCAGATCAAAATTTAATTGGAAAATATTTTTTAAAATAAATAAAAATACAATAGAACACAGATAATGTTAATATGTGGTATTCTAAATCAACATGTGGTTAACGGGGATCCCCTATTTATGATTTGGTATCCCCTTTTTATTAGAGTTTGACCACCACTGCCTTAAAGCAATGGGGAGTCTCTAATGATGGTTAAGCAGAGTGACAAGGTCAGACCTCTGCATTAAAAGATGATTATGATAAATGTAGAGGATAGACAAGAGCAGAGCAAGCCTGAAAACTCAGCACTTATGCGGACATAGCTCCCAGATCATCCCACCATAATGGGCCATTAGAGCAGGTAAGGACCCCGAAGAACATGGGAATTGAGCTGAGTCTTGAAGAAACCAGGGATGATGAGAGTTAGGGATGAAGAGGGAGAGCATTCCAGGCATGGGATACAACCAGCACAAAAGGCCAATTTATTACCAGAGGCAGTGGGATGTCATGGCTAGAATACTAGGTCTGAAGTTAAGAGGTCTGGGTTCAAAATCTAATTTAGACACTGGCTTTCTGTATGATCTTGGTCAAATTACTTAATTTCTCAAAATTCCAGGTTCCTCATCTATAAAATCATAACACTTGTATGACCTGTCTCCCCTGATAGTTGTAAAAATGGCACTTTCCAAATGTTAAGATGCCATAGAAGTGGGAGTTATTAACACTGTATGCTCTACATAGCAACCACATATATAATGTATGTTTCCATGTAACATCTTAAAAGCCTGGGGAAAAATATTTTAAATTGCATTGGGTCATCCTACATACTTCAGGTATCATAAAAGCAGTCCAATTTTATAATATTGTGAATACAACATATTTATCGTCTTATATATTTTAAATGAATGTGCAATAAAATTTAATCAAACTTGGAACAAACATATGGGAATTATAGGTTTTTCCATATGGGATGTGTTAAAGCTGGGGAAATGAGAATTTTTAATAATTTCAGAATAAAGGCCATGCTAAGAGGGTTTTTCTTCAACCTCCATCATCAAAATGGTTGAACTTTAGGACCTGGCTCCTTGGAGAGGATACAAGTGGAGAACAGAACTTGGAACCTCAAATCATGCTGCATAATTTTTTTAAAAGATAAGCCAGAAAGCAATGTGTGAGTGACCAGAGACTTGTTAGAAACAATGAAGGTAGAATTAGTAGAGGTTTCTATTGTTGATGGATTCCCAAGGGAGATGAGGTAGTTTAAGAAAGCATCACCAAGTTTGAGGGCTAATGTGAGGAAAGATAGCCTTGCCCTGGGAAAAAACATTCTCTACTTTCCAATCAGAGGTCAAATCCTCACTTGGATGGGTTTGGCTTAAGAGGGCAACTTTCATGGTCTTGAGATGGCCAAAGTCAGAGACAACCCATAGAGCACCAGGGACAGCAACCAAAGAGAGAGTTTGGTCTCCCTGCCAGTCTCTCCCCTCTCCAATCCATTCTCTGTATAGAAGCAAAACTAATTTTCCTAAAGCACAGGAATATCCATGCCATACCTCTATCACCTCTAGAATCAAATATAAATTCCTGGTTGGCATTTAAAGTCCTACACAATGTGTTTCTAGCCTACCCTTCCAGCCTTCTTATATTGCTTCCCTTCACCCACTCCACTGTCCAGCCAAACTGCCGTCTGCTGCTCCTCACACAAGCCATTCTATCTTTCATATCCATCCCTCTGTAATGACTTTGTCCCCTTTGCCTAAAATGTACTCTGTTCTCACCCTCACCTCTTGGAATTCCTGAGTTTCCTTCAAAGCTCAAATCAAGAGCAACCTTCTGCATGAAGCATTTCCCAAGCTTCTTGGATGCTAATGCTTTCCCATCCAAAATTATCTCCACATATATTGGAGGCTCCTTGGGGCAGGGATTGTTTCATTTTGGTCTTTGAAATAAAGAGTACCTAGCATCATGCCAACAAATAATGAGTATTTGATAAGGGCTTATTGATTGATCCATTGATTGATTCTTTGTAATTTATTATTTTTCTGGATAGTAAAAGGGTCTGTACTGGGGGCATGAGGACAAAGAAACTTCTCATTTAGCATTCAAGATCCTCCACAATCTGGCTTCATTTCTTTCCAAGATCTCCCACTAGTTACTCACGTGCCCTGTCCTTACCTTCAGTCTATAAAAGATCCCTAAAGCTATCAGCATCAGCAATCCATTTGCCAACACAGGCTGCAGCAAGTTCCATGACTTAATAGACCGCCTTCATTGAGCTGCTGTGATTCCCAAACAATTCATTATCTAGCACCTAACACTCTGTTGATAAGACTTTTCCCACTTACCTAGTCTGGTCCTGGAATAACATATAATTCATCAATAGTCCCATAATTAAAATCTTTCGAGTCTGGTAGGATTTTCATTTTCCCTCCATTGGCAAAGCCTTTGAGAAATAATGGTACCATAATGTGGCATCTTGGCATAAACTTAGTAAGGATACATTCTACATTTCAGGCAAATTAAACTCCATGCCATATAATCATGTCACTATGCACCTATGGGCAAGTCAATTAAGCTCTCAGTGGCCCAAGCAACTAAGACTACAGAAGAGACAAGTAACCAATTCATAGGGGCAGCTAGGTGGCACAGTGCATGGAGAACCAGGCCTAAAGTCAGGAATACTCATCATCCTGGGTTCAAATTCAGTCTCAGACACTTACCAGGTATGTGACCCTGGGCAAGTCATTTCACCCTGTTTGCCCCAGTTTCCTCATCTGTAAAACGAGTTGGAGAAGGAAATGGCAAACCACTCCAAGAAAACCCCCAATGGAGTCACAAAGACTCTTCTCATGAAGAGTCAGACACGACTGAAATAACTGAACAACAAGAGGAAACCAATGGGGTTTGAGAAGATGGTCAAAAGGAAGCATGATGTGTGTGTGTGTGTGTGTGTGTGTGTGTGTGTGTGTGTGATAAAACAGGCAGTGGTGTGAAAGATAGAATAAAGGAATGAGTAGAGCAGAGAATAGCCTGCTTGAAGGCTAGTGTAATCATAGTCTAGGTTTGTGGTAAGGAAGAGGAGCTATAGTATAGCTGAGTGATAGTAGTAGGAATAAAGAGGTTGAGACAAGCAACGTGGATATGATTTGTCTTCAGCAGCTCCCAATCATCTAATGAGAGAAATTCAAGCACCTCAAGGAGGCATTCGAAGCCCCACGTGATCTGAGATCAGTTACCATATCCCTTAGCCTTCTCTTCTCTGTCCCTAGCTCCTCCATGAAGCAAGTGTCACAGGCGGAATTAGAATGCAGGCCTTTCTAGTTCCTACCAGAAAAAGAGCACAAATTCATAGATTCACAGTCAAACCCTTACTGTTGTTACCTCAAGTGGGAATATCTAATGTAGCTGCTTTGACATAGGGTAAGGTGACAGAGACAAAAGTAAAGCCTCTAAAAATGAGAGAAGAAGAGGAAGGAGGAGGAGAAAAGGAAGGAAGAGAAAGGAGGGAAAGAAAAAGAGAAAGAAAGGAAAGAGAAAGAAAATAGGAGAAAGAAAGGAAAGGAAGGGAAGGGAGGAAGGAAAGAAAGGAAGAAAGGAAGAAAGGAAGGAAGGAAGGAAGGAAGGAAGGAAGGAAGGAAGGAAGGAAGGAAGGAAGGAAGGAAGGAAGGAAGAAAGAAAGAAAGAAAGAAAGAAAGAAAGAAAGAAAGAAAAAAAAAAAGGGGGGCGGAGCCAAGATGGCGGAGTAGAAACAGCTCGTCCAAGCCTCTCTGCCCCCAGATTCTCCACAAACTATGTAAAAAAGGACTGTGAACAACTTCTGAGGCCCCAGCACCCACAGAACGACACAGAGAAGCTAACCTCCCGCTGAGGACAGCCCAGCACCCTGCAGGAAGGACCAGCGCAGTGGTCTGGGAGCCGGCAGCGCGCAGAGCGCAGGAGCCAGCCGAGCCCAGGTCCACGTGAGCCGAGGTTTTAGCCCCAGGGCGGCAGGGCCAGCAGCCGGCTGGAGGAACCCCAGAACACCAGGAACTGTGGAGACGCCAGAATTATCAACATAGACTTGCCTAGGACAAAGTAAGAGGTTAGTGTCCTATGGACTTTGGGACCTGTATTTGGGGAATGCGTCAGCTCCCTCCCCTGGGGGCTAGAAGCTGCTGAGGAGACACGCCACTGTGTAGTTTTCAGAGGCATTTCCAGCTCCCAGCCTACAAATCGTGGGGAGATCCAGCGATCAGTCTTGGGGGGTAATCGCTCTTGCTTTAACCTCCCTGGATCTGGATTGTGATCTAGGGTGGAAGTTGTGGGTGGGTTTACAGCTTGCCAGAAACGGAAGTTGCCCCCCACACGTTCGGGACGAAAATTCCTCTATCTGGCCTTAAAGCCATAGTGTGGCAACAAGCCCAAAAGTCAAGCAATTAAGTGGCAACATGCCAAGGCAAAGGAAACAGAAAAATGCAACCCTAGACTCCTATTTTGGGGGCATAGAGCGGGAAAAGGACTGTGAGGTCAGAAGTCCTGCTCCAAAAGCCCCAGGGGAAAACATGAGCGGGTTGCAGGCCATAGAGGACCTTAAGAAGGACTTTAAAATCAAATAAGAGAGGTGGAGGAAAAATTGGAAAGAGAAATGAGAAGGATGCAGGAAAAGTATGAAATGAGGGTCAACAGCCTGACTGAGGAAAACAACACCTTAAAAAATAGACTAACTCAAATGGCAAAGGAGGCCCAAAAGGGCAATGAGGAGAAGAATGCCTTAAAAAGTCGAATTTGCCAGATGGAAAAAGAATCTCAAAAGTTCACTGAGGAGATTCATTCCTTCAGAGTTAGACTGGAGCAAATGGAAGCTAGTGACTTTATGAGAAATCAAGATGCTGTTAAGCAGATCCAAACAAATGAAAGATTAGAAGGCAATGTGAAATATCTCATGGGAAAAACCACTGACCTGGAAAATAGATCCAGGAGAGACAATTTAAAAATTATTGGACTACCTGAAAGCCATGATCAAGGAAAGAACCTAGAAATCACCCTTCAAGAAATTCTCAAGGAAAACTGCCCTGATGTTTTAGATCCAGAGGGCAAAATAGAGGTTGAAAGAATCCACCGATCACCTCCTGAAAAAGATCCCAAAAAGAAAACTCCCAGGAATATTATAGCCAGGTTCCAGAATCCCCAGATCAAGGAGAAAATACTACAAGCAGCCAGGAAGAAACAATTTCAATATTGTGGAAACACAATCAGAATAGCCCAGGACCTGGCAGCTTCTACACTGAGGGATCGAAGGGCATGGAATATGATATTCCAGAGGGCAAAAGAACTGGGAATGAACCCAAGGGTCACCTACCCAGCAAAACTGAGTATTTTGTTTCAGGGGAAAATATGGTCATTCAGTGGAATAGAGGACTTTCAAGCATTCTTGAGGAAAAAACCAGAGTTGAATAGAAAATTTGACATCCAGACACAAGAAGGAAGAGATGCCTGAGAAGGTAATCAGGGAAAAGAAATCAAAAGGAACTTATCAAAGTTGAACTATTTACATTCCTATATGGAAAAGCAATATCTGTGACTGATGATATCTTTCTCACTATGAAAATAATGGAAGAAGGGGGTGTGGTCATACGAATACATATGTGAATGTGTGTGTATATGGTTACAGTTATATATGGATAGAGGGCATAGGTTGATTTTGTTGGGAAGGGAGAGTACTCAAGGGATGAAATTATGAGGTGAGAGAGGAAAGTGGCAAGAGGAGATGGGGAGAGACATGGTAGGGTAAACTATCTCATGTAGGGGAAGTGGGTGCAAAGGAGGGGGAGAATAAGGAAGGCTAAAAAGGAAAAACCACATTCACATTGAATTTGGTTCCGGGAGAAAATGACATACATACTAAATGGGATATCTCAACCTGCAGCAGGATAGGGGGAAGGGGGATGAGAGGAGAGATGATGGATGGGAGGGCATCCTTGGGGTGAGGGGAGGTTGGAAGTACCCACTATAGAAGAGGGACAGGATCATGTAGGGAATGGACCAGGTGGGGGGTGGGATGAGTGGGAGGGAATTATAAGCAGCCTTGTACAATATATCTACTATGATAATGTTTTGCATAGCTAGACATGTACAACATATACTGAATTACTTATCTCCCCAGAGGGAATGGGTGACAAGGGAGGAAGGAAATGGATCTGAAATTCGAGGTCTTAACATTAAATGTTTCAAATATATATAAATACTATTATTAATACTCTTTTGCTTATAATTGGGAGATAAGATGTGCAGGCATTGGGACACAAAGATTCACCTTCCTCTAATGGAAAAGTCGATGGGGGTATGGGAGAAGGTATGGGAGAGAGCAGATTGGAGGAAGCGATATCTTGTGGGACTGCTATTCTGGGAGGTTGGGTAGGGGAATAATGGGGGAAAATGATTGTAACTCAAAATCTGGCGGAAATGAATGATGTAAAACAGAAGTTAATAAAGTATTTGTTTAAAAAAAATAAATAAATAAATAAAGTTGGGAGAAAAAAAAAAAAAAAAAAAAAAAAAAAAAAAAAAAAAAAAAAAAAAAAAGAAAGAAAGAAAGAAAGAAAGAAAGAAAGAAAGAAAGAAAGAAAGAAAGAAAGAAAGAAAGAAAGAAAGAAAGAAAGAAAATTTTACTAAGGAAGACAAGTGAGGCATAGCTTCTACATGTCCAGGATGGCCCTAAGCTCTCAAAGTAGCATTTCTTTGTCAGCATTTCTAAAGTAGATGATAGAACACTTGGGAAACAGGAAGAAAGTCACAAAATAGCTGGTTGGTTCCGTCTGTAGAGCGGGTACCCTTAAAAGCATTTGGTACTGTTCTAATAGCCTAAAGACCTTGGCACACTGGAAGATAAAAAGCAATCAGGAGAGCTCTACTATTTCCTCCTGCATTTTTTCATTAGCGGGCAGGGCCAATCAGAGAGGGGGCTTGTTGATGGAAGATGCCAAGGTTGATTGATGTCACCTGTATCCCATCAGACTAATTGAAGCAGGCTGTCACATGCATACACACACATACAAACGAAAAAACGGAGCATTGAAGACCATGACAAAAACCGAAGTGATTTCAGGAAATAAGAAGCCATTTCAAGAAGAGGCATCCAATGTCGTTAATGCAAAGCAGAGAGCTTCGGCAGCTTAGAGATTCCCCCCGAAACTTCAAATGCTGAACTATTTGCCTTCAGCTAAGCCCTCTAAATAAAAAGCATGCTGGAGAACCAAGAAATACACAATATTCTGTGTTTCATCCTCTCCTCAACTTCCAGGGAGCACAGGCATGCATTGTGGAAAGCCAACCTTGACACTGGAAACAAGGTCCAGCTGCAGCAGCCTGGGACTGATATAATACTGTTTCTGTTCAGCCATATCCACTGGAGAGGAGTTAATGGTCGAGGGAAGGTGATGCACTTGGAACACTCAGTCTCAATGACCTCCAGATCTTAAGAACAGGAAGGACAGGGGGGGAAATCTACCCAGACTAAGTAGCCAGGGCGTTTCCCTCAAGATCCTCATGGAAAATTAAGTTCCATCTTTGGAACAGCCTAAAACGCTGCCCCTCTCCCCTCACTGGAACCCATCGGTAAATAGAGAGAAACCTTTGGAAATACAAATGCCGGCTCAGAAGGTGGAATGACAGAGCTTACAAATCAGCCGTAGGCTTATAGAATAGCCCTGCAAGGGCCGTTGAGGTCATTTAGTCCATACCACTCATTTTACAGATGAGAAAATTGAGGCCCAGAGACATTAAGTAGCTAATCCAACATTGCACAGGAGAACAAGTATCAGAGTCAGGATTTGAACCTGAGTCCTTTGCCTCCAAAAATAGCATTCTTTCCATTTCTTTCCCCAATATCTCCCACCAAATGCCCTCATTAAAAGGGGAGGAAACTGAGACTCTGAACAGGAAAGTGACTCGTCTAAGATCTCATTGCTAGTCAGTGGAAGAGTGAAGCATTGTAATCAAGGGAAAAGAGCATTTGATTAGAGGTCTTGGGTTTCAATTCTACCACATATGACCTGGGTGACCTTGGCTAAATTATTTAACTTCTGCTGACTTACTTCCTCATCTGTACAATGAAGGGGTTGGCCTAAATGACCTCTAAATTCCCTTTCAACTCAAGAGGACTTACCCTATCCAGTTGTGTTTTGGTAAATGTTTAACAACAAGCTCTTCTAAGGGAAGAAAAACCACAGTATGACACATTTTTAAATATAATTTTCATTATTATTAATGATTTCTCCATCTCTTTCTTAAGTCTATACAAGACAATAAATGAAGCCCTGATTTGTAGCATCTGGTGATTTCCAAGGTGTTCACACTGAAGATTTAACCAGATCTGGAGAGTGTGTAGGAGCTGGCTTCAGCACCTGCCTGCCTCTGCTTCAGCTGTTCTTGTATCATTGCAATGGTTTATCGGCTCATTATATCTTTCCCTCCCACCACCTAAAAAACTCAGATAACATCAGGGAAAATATTTCCAAAGGGTTATAGAATAATTTAGACTTTCAGCATCCTTAGATATAGTCATCAGTATTGGTTTGCCAATACTTTAGGAAAACCAATTTTTAAAAATACTTTAATTAGGGAATAATCATTACAAAAGGATTCACTACTTCACTCATTTTATTCTAGATCCATGCTGACAGTAAAGACTAAGTCATGGATGATCCGGAAAAGCATCTATGATGGGTCTAAGCACTCATCTGTCATGAATTACAGTGCTCTACAGAGTAGACTAAAGTCCATTGAGATGTCAGAAACATAAGAGCCACAGACCATAACAATGGTTCCTTAAGGATCCTCAGAGGTTGCCTTCTCCCTACCTCCATCCCTTTTTAAATGAAGAAACTGAGACCCAGAGAGGTTGGGACTCGCCTAGGACCCCCAAGGCCAGAATTTAAACCCAGGTCTGCCAACTCCAGATAGAGTATTCTTACCATTATACTAAGCTGCCTACTCATTAGTTACTTGACCTCAAGGTTATCAAATTAATTGTCATTTTTTATTCTCTTTCCTTAGTGGTATACATTGCTTCTTGCTAGAAAAAAAGTTACAATTTTTTAGTATCTTCTGGGGTATCCACTAACTGTCATTTTGGCTTGAGAGGGGCAGCTGGGTGGTACAGTGGATAGACTTCTGGACCTAGATTCAGGAAGATTCATCTTCCTGAGTTCAAATCCAATCTTAAACACTTACTAGCTGTGTGACCCTGGGCAAGTCAGTCAACCCTGCTTGCTTCAGTTTCCTCATCTGTAAAATGAGCTGGAGAAGGAAATGGCAAACCACCCAAGTATCTTTGCCAAGAAAACCCCAAATGGGGTCACAGAGAGTTGGGAATGACTGAAAAATGGCTCAACAACAATAGACTAAAGGCAAACTGAGAGCCACATGCTATTGGGAGGGAAGCCCAATTTCCAAGTCATGATTTGTGATATCAAAAGTATGTTATTATATGGACCAACCTTGAGCATCATCAGCCCTGCTGATCCTGTTTCCCTCCATATTCAAAGACAGTAAGTTTGTGTATTTTGTATATATGCATACACATATGCATGTACATATATATACACACATACATATATATAAACAAACACACACACACACACACACACATATCCTGTCTCAGACATATGCTAGCTTTTTGACTCCAGGTAAGTCAATAATCAGTCTCCTCCTCTCTAAAAAATAAGTACCTGCCCCCCAGGGTTGTGATGAGAATCAACTGAGGAAGTATATGTAAAACCCTATGCAAGTGTTAAAGTGCTAATGATTGCTATTGCTGTTACTTATTATTACTATTACTATTTCTGCATTGCTGGTTCACCCTCCTCCAGTGCTTGGTCAAAGCCTGCCCCATTCCCCAGATCTCCCTTGACTCTGAGGTGGTTTTTTTTTTAGCTCCAGACCTGTGACCCTGTGATCCTAACATCCAGTCCACATGAATGAGTGAGACAAGGGAGCCTGTCCTGCAGAGAAGCTCAGGGCAGGGTGAAACCCCAGTGTCAAGACATACCCTGGGAGGATGCTCCAAAAATTAGAGTGAGAAAAATTTGGGAGTAAGTTGCAAAAATGCCCGTTTGGCTCTATGAAAAATTTCCTAATGACTAGAGCTGCCCAGAATTAGAATGGGCTGCTCCAGCTCATGTTGTGGTGGATAAGAATTGGACAACAAAGGTATGCTCATCAACTGGGGGATGGCTAAACAAGCTGTGGTATAGGATTGGGATAGAATATTATTGTGCTATAAGAAATGACAAGTAGGACGACTTCAGAAAAACATGGAAAGCCTTACATGAACTGATGCAGAGTGAAGTGAACAGAATCAGGAGAAAGTTGTACAAGTAATAGCAACATTGTGTGATGATCAACTATGATAGACTCAGCTGTTCTTAGCCATATAATGATCCAAGAAAACCCCAAAGGACTAATGATGAAGCATACTAACCACCTCCAGAGAAAGAACTGATATTGTTTGAAACATGCTATTTTTCACTTTCATTCTTTTTGTTTTAGTCTTTTTCTACAAAATGATTAACATGGAAATGTTTTATATGATTGCATATGTATAACCTATATCAGATTACTTACTATCTCAGGGTGGGAGGGAATAGGAAAGGGATAAAGGGAGAGAGAAAGGGGGAGAGAGAGAGAGAGAGAGAGAGAGAGAGAGGAGAGAGAGAGAGAGAGGGAAGGAGGGAGGGAGGGAAAGGGATAGAATATGGCACTCAAAACTTTTTTTAAATGTTAAAAATTGTTTCAACATATAATTGAGGGAAAATAAAGTATTATTTAAAAAACACAAAAGAATGGGCTGCTTCTGAAGGTAGTGGGCTCCCTCTCACTAGAGGTCTTTAGGCAAAGGATGGATGACAATTTGTCAAGAATATTACCACAGAAGCTGGAGTTGCTGGCCTCCTATTCTGAGATGCTGTGACCCAGCCAAACTCCACCCTCAAAGACCATGAACCCTGCTGAGATCAGATGATCACAAGTCTAACAGAAAGAAAACCTGGCTTCTGTCAGTGACATCTAAGGATTGTCAGCCAGGGGTGATTGAGCTGGGCCTGGAAAGTTGTATCTTCTAGTAGTTATAGAGCCAACAAATCAGATCCTGCTGTTTGCTCACACATTCTCTGGAATCGTGCCCCTGCCCTGTTGCATCTCCCACTTTTTCCAAGCCCCCTCTGATGGGCCACACTGCCACTCAGATGCTTCCTCAGCTTCCCACATTATGCAGACTGATTCCTCAAAAGACGACAAATTGAATTTGGTGAAACCTCTTTCCTCAATTCCTTCTATGGAGCTTCTCACCTGTGTATTCTCCTTTACTATTTAGACAGACCACCTGTGGCAACTAGGCGGCTTAGTGGATAGAGTGCTGCAGTTAGGAAGACTCATCTTCCCGAATTCAAATCTGGCCTCAGGCACTAGTTGTATGACCCTGGGAAAGTCACTTAACCATGTTTGCTTCAATTTCCTCATCAGTAAAATGAGTTGTAGAAGGAAATGGCAAACTACTCTAGTATCTCTGCCAAGAAAACCCCAAACAGAGTCAGAAAGAGTTAAACATGACCAAACAACAACCAGAATACAACCTGACTTGACCATGACATGACATGAACTTCAAGCATCCCATCCTTCCCAACTGGCAGGGTGAAAATACATAGAAAGTTGGGGCGGGGGGGTGGAGCCAAGATGGCGGAGTAGAAACAGCACATCCAAGCCACTCTGCCCCCAGATTACCTCCAAACTATGTAAAAGGGGACTCTGAATAACTTCTGGAGCCCCAGCACCCACAGAACGACACAGAGAAGCTAACCTCCCGCTGAGGACAGCCCAGCAGCCCTGCAGGAAGGACCAGTGCAGTGCTCTGGGAGCTGGCAGCACAGCGCAGAGCTTGAAGCCAAGCACAGGTCTGCCTGAGTCGTCGTGGTTTTAGCCCCAGGGCAGCAGGGCCAGCAGCTGGCTGGAGGGACCCCAGAACACCAGCAGCTGTGGCAATTCCAGAATTATCAACATAGACATGCCTTGGACAAAGTGAGAGGTTAGTGCCCTATGGACCTTGGGACCAGTATTTGGGGAACGTGGCTTCCTCCTCTGGGGGCTAGAAGCCGCTGAGGAGACATTCCATTTTGTAG
This sequence comes from Gymnobelideus leadbeateri, assembly GCA_011680675.1. Taxonomy (NCBI): domain Eukaryota; kingdom Metazoa; phylum Chordata; class Mammalia; order Diprotodontia; family Petauridae; genus Gymnobelideus; species Gymnobelideus leadbeateri. The sequence continues at coordinate 65,091 of WOXC01003218.1, read as the reverse complement.
TTTTCAGAGGCAGCTCCAGCTCCTGGCCTGCAAACTGTAGGGAGATCCAGCAATCAGTCTTTGGGGGTAATCGCTCTTGCTTTAACCTCCCTGGATCTGGATTGTGATCTGGGGTGGAGGTCGTGGGTGGGTTTCCAGCTTGTCAGAAATGGAAGTTGTCGTCCCCCCCCACCCCGTCCCCCCCCACCCCCCCGCCCCGCACATGTTCAGTACGAAATTTCACCTGTCTGGCAGCCCAGCCATACTGTGGCAACAAGCCCAAAAGTCAAGTAATTAAGTGGCAACATGCCAAGGCAAAGGAAACAAATTAAACAGAAAAATGCAACCCTAGACTCCTACTTTGGGGGCAAAGAGGGTAGAAGCATAGGGGAAGAGGACTGTGAAGTCAGAAGTCCTGCTCCAAAAGCCCCAGGGGAAAACATGAGCGGGTTGCAGGCCATAGAGGACCTTAACAAGGACTTTAAAAATCAAATAAGAGAAGTGGAGGAAAAATTGGAAAGGGAAATGAGAAGGATGCAGGAAAAGTATGAAATGAGGGTCAACAGCCTGACTGAGGAAAACAACACCTTAAAAAATAGACTAACTTGGGGGGCGGAGCCAAGATGGCAGAGTAGAAACAGCTCCTCCAAGCCTCTCTGCCCCCAGATTCCCCACAAACTATGTAAAAAAGGACTCTGAACAACTTCTGGAGCCCCAGCACCCACAGAACGACACAGAGAAGCTAACCTCCAGCTGAGGACAGCCCAGCAGCCCTGCAGGAAGGACCAGCACAGCGGTCTGGGAGCCAGCAGCGCGCAGAGCGCAGAGCGCAGGAGCCCAGCCGAGCCGAGCCCAGGTCCTCGTGAGCCGAGGTTTTAGCCCCAGGGCGGCAGGGCCAGCAGCCAGCTGGAGGAACCCCAGAACACCAGGAGCTGTGGCGAATCCAGAATTATCAACATAGACATGCCTAGGACAAAGTAAGAGGTTAGTGTCCTGTGGACTTTGGGACCTGTATTTGGGGAATGCGTCAGCTCCCTCCCCTGGGGGCTAGAAGCCCCTGAGGAGACACGCCATTTTGTAGTTTTCAGAGGCATCTCTGGCTCCCAGCCTACAAATTGTGGGGAGATCCAGCGATCAGTCTTGGGGGGTAATCGCTCTTGCTTTAACCTCCCTGGATCTGGATTGTGATCTAGGATGGAAGTTGTGGGTGGGTTTACAGCTTACCAGAAACGGAAGTTGCCCCCCACACGTTCAGGACAAAAACTCCTCTAGCTGGCCTTAAAGCCATAGTGTGGCAACAAGCCCAAAAGTCAAGCAATTAAGTGACAACATGCCAAGGCAAAGGAAACAGAAAAATGCAACCCTAGACTCCTATTTTGGGGGCATAGAGCAGGAAAAGGACTGTGAGGTGATCAGAAGTCCTGCTCCAAAAGCCCCAGGGGAAAACATGAGTGGGTTGCAGGCCATAGAGGACCTTAAGAAGGACTTTAAAAATCAAATAAGAGAAGTGGAGGAAAAATTGGAAAGAGAAATGAGAAGGATGCAGGAAAAGTATGAAATGAGGGTCAACAGCCTGACTGGGGAAAACAACACCTTAAAAAATAGACTAACTCAAATGGCAAAGGAGGCCCAAAAGGGCAATGAGGAGAAGAATGCCTTAAAAGTCGAATTTGCCAGATGGAAAAAGAATCTCAAAAGTTCACTGAGGAGATTCATTCCTTCAGAGTTAGACTGGAGCAAATGGAAGCTAGTGGCTTTATGAGAAATCAAGATGCTGTTAAGCAGATCCAAACAAATGAAAGATTAGAAGGCAATGTGAAATATCTCATGGGAAAAGCCACTGACCTGGAGAATAGATCCAGGAGAGACAATTTAAAAATTATTGGACTACCTGAAAGCCATGATCAAAGAAAGAACCTAGAAATCACCTTTCAAGAAATTCTCAAGGAAAATTGCCCTGATGTTTTAGATCCAGAGGACAAAATAGAGGTTGAAAGAATCCACCGATCACCTCCTGAAAAAGATCCCAAAAAGAAAACTCCCAGGAATATTATGGCCAGGTTCCAGAATCCCCAGATCAAGGAGAAAATACTACAAGCAGCCAGGAAGAAACAATTTCAATATTGTGGAAACACAATCAGAATAGCCCAGGACCTGGCAGCTTCTACACTGAGGATTGAAGGGCATGGAATATGATATTCCAGAGGGCAAAAGAACTGGGAATGAACCCAAGGGTCACCTACCCAGCAAAACTGATTATTTTGTTTCAGGGGAAAATATGGTCATTCAGTGGAATAGAGGACTTTCAAGCATTCTTGAGAAAAAACCAGAATTGAATAGAAAATTTGACATCCAGACACAAGAAGGAAGAGATGCCTGAGAAGGTAATCAGGGAAAAGAAATCAAAAGGAACTTATCAAAGTTGAACTATTTACATTCCTATATGGAAAAACAATAACTGTGACTGAGGAAATCTTTCTCACTATGAAAATAATGGAAGAAGGGTGTATGGCCATATGAAAACATATGTGAATATGTGTGTATATGGTTAGAGTTATATATGGATAGAGGGCACAGGTTGAATTTGTTGGGAAGGGAGGATACTCAAGGGGTGAAATTATGAGGTGAGAGAGGAAAGTGGCAAGAGGAGGTGGGGAGAGACAGGGTAGGGTAAACTATCTCATGTAGAAGAAGCAAGGGGAAGTGGTTGCAAGGGAGGGGAAGAATAGGAAGGCATAAAGGCAAAACCACATTCTCATTGAATTTGGTTCAGGGAGAGAATGACATATATATTAAATGGGATATCTCAACCTACAGCAGAATAGGGGGAAGGGGATGAGAGGAGGGATGATGGATGGGAGGGCATACTTGGGGGGAGGGGAGGTTGGAAGTACCCACTATAGAAGAGGGACAGGATCAAGTAGGGAATGGACCAGGTTGGGGGTGGGATGGGTGGGAGGGAATTATAAGCAGCCTTGTACAATATATCTACTATGTTAAAGTTTTGCATAGCTATACATGTACAACATATACTGAATTACTTATCTCCCCAGAGGGAATGGGTGACAAGGGAGGAAGGAAATGGATCTGAAATTCAAGATCTTAAGATTAAATGTTTCAAATTTATATAAATACTATTATTAATACTCTTTTGCTTGTAAGTGGGAGATAAGATGTGCAGGCATTGGGTCACAAAGATTCACCTTCCTCCAATGGAAAAGTCGAAGGGGGTATGGGAGATGATATGGGAGAGAGCAGATTGGAGGAAGTGATATCTTGTGGGACTGCTATTCTGGGAGGGTGGGTAGGGGAAAAACGGGGGCGGGGGGAGATGATTGTAACTCAAAATCTGGCGGAAATGAATGATGTAAAACAGAAGTTAATAAAGCATTTATTTAAATAAAAAAAAGAAAGAAAGTTGGGGCAGCTAGGTGGCACAGTGAGTAAGAGCGCCGGTCTTGGAGTTGGGATGACCTGAGATCAAATCCGGCCTCAGAAAATGAGACCCTACACACAAATAATTATGGGCCATGTAACCTTGAGCAAGTTACTTAACCCCAATTGCTTTTAAAATAAAAAAAAAGAAAGAAAGAAAGAAAATACATAGAAAGTAGCCTTCTTATGTCACCTCCAGCCAGCCTGCATTTTAAACATGCTTAATATCATCATCTAGCATTTCACTTAGGAATATAAAAATATGTCATTTTATATTAAATTATTTTAATGGCATGCTACAATCCTAATTTTTAACCAATAATTCTACCTGATTTACAAAGGGGATTTTTAAAAATAGTTTCTAGGTTGGATTTTTTGGGGGAGAAGAGGGATCAATATAGCAACTTTTCTGTTTGTCCTCTTGGGTCCTCCATTCCCATTTTTATGGTTCTCCTTTTAATTTCCAAGGGTCTGCATGAATATACCCAGAGCTACAGGACAGCGCCAGATGCAGAAAAGATAAGGCAGCTGTGGTCCCCACCAAAAGTGGAATTTAAGCAAATAAATAGACATTGACATTCCCCTAAAGTCTGAAGTGAAATAGATTGATGGGTTATTTTTCAGTTATTCTGACTGTCTCAAAACCCAAATTTAGCCTTCTTACTTTTAACTCAAATAAAAGAGCTTGAGTCACACAGTCACAGAATCTCCAAGTTGAAAGGAACCTTGGAGGCCATCATGCCAGTGACACAGCTCAGCACAAATCTTGGAAACAAAAAGGCCAAGGCTAACTAAATTGGGTGCCTGATTGCTGTGTGATTTGGGCAAGTCACAACCTCCCTGAACCAATTAAATTATATTCATATGGAGAGAGACAGACAGACAGGCAGAGACAGAGAGGGAGGGAGGAAGAGAGGAAGAGAGAGTGAGAAGAAGAGAGACAGGGAGGGACAGAGGGAGGGAAGAAGAGAGAGAGAGAGAGAGAGAGAGAGAGAGAGAGAGAGAGAGAGAGAGAGAGAGAGAGAGAGAGACAGAAAGGCAGAGTCCATTGCAAACTCTCAAAATGCTAGGTGAATGTGAGCTATTATTAGTCCCACCCATACCTATCCCAGAATCCCCCTTACACCCTATCCAATAAGTGGTCCTTCAGTCTCTACTTAAGAACCTCCAGCAGGCAGGAAGTGGCTGCCTTCCAGGGCAGCCCATCCCACTGTACCACAGCTCTAATTAGTTAGGAAGGTTTTCCTTACTTAGAGGTATGATTTACTTCCCTGTATCATCCATCCGTCACTCCTAACTCTGCCTCCAACTTTCATAGAAGGCATCTTCAAGATCTTCTGGCCCAATCAATCAAGAGGTATTTATTAGATACCTACTATATGCCAGATGCTGTGCTTGGCACAGGAAATACAAAATCAAAAGTGAGACAATCCCTGTCCTCATGGAGCTTATGTTTTAATGGGGAGAAGACACACACACCTATAGATACATGGTATTGTTGTTCAATTGTGGCTGACTCTCTGTGACCCTGTTTGGGATTTTCTTAGCAAAGGTACTGGAATGGTTTGACATTTCTTTCTCCAGATCATTTTACAAATGAGGAAACCGAGGCAGACAGGATTAAGTGATTTGCCCAGGGTTACCCAACTAGTAAGTGTCTGAGGTCAGATTGGAACTCAGGTCTTCCTGACTCCAAACCTGGCACTACCCTGACTTGAGGTAAGGAGATGTTAGGAAGTTTTTGCAATAATCTAATGGAGAGCTGATAAAGTTCTGTTCTAAGGTGGTGGCTGTATGAGTGAAAAGAACATATATAAGATATGTTTTGGATGTGAAAACAAGATTTGACAAAAGACTGGAGATGTGAGGGAAATGGCCATGAGAACTTATCCGAGATCACAAAGCTCATAACTATAGAGCCAAATTCAAACCCAAGTCTACAAGCTCCCAGACTATTCTGTTTTTCTTGCACAGCACCTTGAACATGGTAGGTACTGGTTAGGTGTTTGTTGGACTATACAGAGCTGTCACTTGCTCAGGACTTGGTGGTGGTGAATAGCAGATAAAACCAGCCAAATGGCTGCCCCTTGTGCCTTCAGACAGGAAATACTTGAGTGAGATATTGCAATGTGGTGGTGATATTATCTCCTCAGAATCTCTCTGTTTGAAAGATTATACCCTTGCTGCCAGTCACCCCCACAAAACAGCTCCCCGGGGTTCTTCCCCTCTCTTTGATAATTCCCAGGCACAAAGACAGCCTCAGGATTGAGTCAAGATGAAAACGACATTCTACAAAGAGCAGTCCTTCAAAACCAAAGCCCCATTGATAGCCTACAGGTTTTAATATATCTATGGTGCTAGAAATGTTTTTTGTCATAGGCTGTCTTTCTGAAAGGAAGCCTAGAAAAATAACACAGCACTGGTTTGATGGTTCTTTTTCATTCTTGGATTTTTAAGCACCTTCACATCTGTCAGGGTATCCCTATTAACTACATAACCCCGATGTCCCTTGTCACTGCTATGGCTTAGGGACACTCACTAGACCTGTTTCTGGTGGCTTTGTTGTGTCAGACAAATGAGTAGCACACCTCTAACCTGACTTTTTCAGTGTCCATTTACTACAGGGAAAAATACTACAGGGAAAATCCCATCCTAGGACATTCTGCTGCTAGGGGAACTAAGTGGAATAAGGGTCAGACAAGGGGAAACCCACTCTCCCCGGGGCATTGTGTAAGAAGTACAGCCCACCCTGTCAGTGGCTACATTTCCCATGAGGCCCCAGGCTTCAGGGCTGAAGGCCTAGTCTGAGACTTAGCATTCCAGAACAATGCTGTACTGGTGGTGAGATGGGAGATGTACCTTAAGGAGATGGGAGGAAAGGAAGAACTTGGAGTAATGCAACGCAGAGGCAGCGGAATCTGTCAAAGTCAGAGCAAAGGACTGAGCGAGGCTCCCAGAATAAGAACAACCTAGCTGTGAGAGGAATTACAAGCAGATATGACAAAAAAAGTTTCACTGTTTTCCCCATTTGTAAACTCAGATAAAGAGGCGTGAGGCGTGCTATTCACTTGTCTGACACAACAAAGCCACCAGCCTCCACAAAATCTCACTTTATCATTGGGCTTTAATATCAGCACTATGGTAGAATATTCCCACTTCCACTGACACCCCTCACCCCCCCCCATAGGTATAAGTGACTGGGACCCACATTGTTAAGGTAGATGCCCAGGTCTTCTCAATGATCATTTTAATATTGAAGACTGCACAGCAACCCCAACACCCTTGGCACTAGGTCTTATGGGAAAATATGGTTGAAGCGATCTTACTAATTATTTGCATACCACAATGGTAATCAAGTTCCATCTTGCACTCCAGGCTATTTCTGAGGGCTGTTACAAACCCTGCAGTTTTTCTGGGACATCTTATCATGGACCCTCTAAATATGATATGTCTGGGGATTTAATGTTATGTGAATGATCAACATCATCGGATTCCAATGGAGGTTAACCACTGTGACTGTTTCTAGTCTTCTTTCAGACAATTTAAAATCTCTGAAACTGGCCCTTTTCTCCCCACACACAATCTCAATTCCACAACCGTGAATCTGTAAGCAGAGTAGCAGTATAAACCCTCCACAGTCTGATCAGGTCAGAACTCACGTACAGATTTTGTGCAAAGCACATTTTATGGGGTCTGAAGATTCTGTAGCCAGAGTCCTCTTTCTACATAATGTGGTTAGCATTGCAATTAGAAGATGTAATGATGCAATCTCACTGAGTAGGGCCTTGTCTTGGGCCTTGATAAGTGCAAAGTTTGGTTCAGCCAAGTGGCATCGTTGTAATCTCTACCTGCCAGGAAATCTTGCAACATCATCCATGAAATCCCCAAAATTGCTACATTTAAGACAAATAACAACTCTGTGCTATTCATAATATGAAAATGAAATCATTGAACAATGACTGACAGTTTTTATACTTACTTCAAGGACAGATGGTTTCACTGGCATGGATATGCTTCCCATAAAGTATATCGTCACCCCTCTATGACGTAGGAGATGGTCTTTAGTACGAGTGGCCAAAAAGTTAACCAACCTGGCAGTCTCCCTCTCCATTCATCAGTAGAATGGCTTTAAGACAATAAACATGCTGTCAGTTGCTGTTTTTATAAATGAATTTACTCTTAATACAGAAAACTTCTCTTTCTGTGGCACAGAGGAGTTTATTATGTGATAAGCCTACAGAATAGCACATAAGAGGGTACAATTTTTAACAATTGTCTAGAGCTCACAAATGCATTGTATTCAATAAGTCCATGAGATTATTAAATCTCTTAGTCTTTGGGACACATTTAGTCATTTTTCAATCATGTCCTCCTCTTCTTGACCCCATTTAGGATTTTCTTGACTAAGCTACTAAAATGGTTTGCCATGTCCTTCTCCAGTCCATTTTACAGATGAGAAAACTAAGGTAAACAGGCTTAAATGACTTGCCCAGGGCCACACAGATAGTAAGTGTCTGAGACCAGATTTGAACTCAGGAAGATGGGTCTTCCTGATTCATAGTCCAATGTTCTATCCACTGGCCACTTTGGGACACAAAATATTCCATAATAAGAAACTTCACCTGCCCTGGTTAATGATGACTTTCAGAATCAGAGCATTTCTGTTACAAGCCCTCTATTTCATTTGCTTTAAGACAGCAAGTCAATGTCTCTATATATGAATCACATAAATTAGGCTACATCAAAATCTTCAATATGTCCATATAATACACAGTAGCTAATGATTATAGTAACCTCTCTCTCTCTCTCTCTCTCTCTCTCTCTCTCTCTCTCTCTCTCTCTCCCCCAAATAATGAATTCTTATTCCAAAAGCTTAAATCTTTATATAGATAGATAGATAGATATAGATATATATCTCTCCCCCAAATAATGAATTCTTATTCCAAAAGCTTAAATCTTTATATAGATAGATAGATAGATATAGATATATATATATATATATAGAAGAAGAAGAAGAAGAGAGAGAGAGAGAGAGAAGGAAAGAAAGAAAGAAAGAAAGAAAGAAAGAAAGAAAGAAAGAAAGAAAGAAAGAAAGAAAGAAAGAAAGAAAGAAAGGGAGGGAGGGAGAGAGGGAGAAAGGAAGGACCAATATCTTATACCATAAGACCATATCTTATACCATTTACTAAGATAAGGTCAAAATGGATACATAATCTAGGTATAAAGGTAGATATCACTAGAAAATTAGAATAACATGGAACATATTACCTATCAGACTAATGGAAAGGAGAACAATTTATGAATAAACAAGAGAGAGCATTGTGAGGTATAAAATGGATAATTTCAAGTACATTAAATTTAAAATGGTTTGCACAAATAAAACAAATGTAGTCAAGATCAGAAGGGAAGCAGAAAATTGGGAGAAAAAATGTATAGACAATTTCTCAGATAAATATTTTGTATCTTAAATATAAAGAACTTTGTCAACTTCATGAGAATACAAGTCCTTCCCCAACTGATAAATGGTCAAAGGATATAAATAGGCAATTTTTTAATGAAAAAAATCAAGGCTACATATAATTATATAGAAAAACACCCTAAATAATTATTGATTAGGGAAATGCAAGTGAAAACAACTTTGAAATATCATCAATTACATTAAATTTAAAGTTTTGTACAAATAAAACCAATGTAGTCAAGATTAGAAGGAAAGCAGAAAATTGGGAGAAAAATTTATAAACAGTTTCTCATATAAAGGTCCCATATCTGAAATATACATAAAGAACTTTGTCAAATTTATAAGGATGTGAATCATTCCCCAATTGATAAGTGGTCAAATGAAAGAAATAGGCAGTTTTTCAATGGAAAAATCAAAACTACATATAGACATATAGAAAATGCTCTAAATAATTATTGATTAGAGAAATGCAAATGAAAACAACTTTGAGATATCATTTTATACATACTAGATTGGCTAAAATTGTAGAAGGGGAAAGTGACAAATACTAGAGGGGATGTGGAAAAATTGGGAAACTAATTCATTGTTGGTAGAACTGTAAACTGATCCAACCATTTTGGATAGCAATCTGGAATTATGCCCAAGGAGTTATAAAACTGTGTGTACCCTATGACTTAGAAATACCACTATTGGGTCTATTTCTCAAGCTGATTAGAGAAAAAGGAAAAGAGTTAACACACTCTAAAATACTTATAGCATACTCTAAAATACTTATAGCATTGTTTGTGGTGGCAAAGAATTGGAAATTGAGGGAATGCCTATCAATTGAGGAATAGTGGAACAACTCATGGTATGTAATAGTAATGGAATACTACTGTGCTCTAAGAAATGATGAGCAGGTTGATCTTAGAAAAACACAGAAAGACTTATATGATATAATGAAAAGTGAAAAGAGCAGAACCAAGAGAATGTTGTACACAGCTAACAGCAATATTTGTATAAGAACAACTTTGAATGACTAAGTCATTCTTAATATTATACTCAAAGCAGCTACAGAGGACCTGTGAAGGCTCTATACACATCCAGAGAATAAAATTGATAAATAGAAGTATGTATAGTTTGATTTTACATATATATATATATATATATATACGCATATATATGGGCACACACATAATATACATTTGTGTGTAATGATAGCCTTCTCTAGGGTGGGATGGGGAGGGAGGGAGAAAAAATAAGACATGCAAAGCAGAGAACAAAAGAAAACTAAAAGGAAGCACAGAAAAGCAGGCTAGCTTTGAAAATAATATTTAGTATTTATTACATAGTTGTTTTTTTCAAAACAAAAAGCAAACTGTGAAATGGAAATTCATGGCTCTATATTTTTTAATATTGAACTTTTTATTTATATTATTTAATTATATTTTATATTTTTATAACTTTTATGTCATACTGTATACATGGAGATGTTCTCTTTTTTGTCTTTTTATATTTAAGTATGAAATGAATTTTTTTTAATCTTTAATATATCCTATAGCAGATAACCATTGTAAGAACAAGCCCACTTACATCCCAGTCTGAAGCCCATATTCAGTTGACTAATGGAGTATATTCAGCAGCAGCATTAATGCTGCCTAAGACTGTCTAGCTTTAGCTGGGTACCATCTGGGATATTTTGTGAGGTATTTTTGTGAGGCCTCCAAAATGACAGAATCATTTCACTGAACAATCTCATGAATAAACCTTAATCTCAGAAGACAATGAAGCAAACATCTATGAGAACTCAGAAGGATCAAGATGCTTCAAAGGAGATTTTTTATATATATAAATGACATAATCCCAGAAAGCATGTGTGGCAGGCTTATTGCCAGGAGCCTAAAATCTCCAGCAGTTGGTAAGCCACCATCAAGCATAAAGGACATGTGCTTTATAGGCATGGGACAAGGATTAAGAAGACTATCCATGATCCCTAAGAGTTCCCTTATATCTTTCTATTATTCTTAGCTCTCACAATATAGATGTCTGGAGACTCTTTTCTCCTTAAATGTGTCCCTGCTACTTTCTAACCTAGCATACAATAATAGAGACAAGAGGGGGCAACTAGGTGGCACTGTGGATAGAACACTAGGCCTGGAATCAAGGGTTCAAATCAGCTTCATACATTTACTAGTTTTGTGACCCTGGACAAGTCATTTAACCCTGTTTGTAAAATAAACCAGAAAAAGAAATGGCAAACCATTCCAGTAGCTTTGCCAAGAAGAGCCCAAAAGGGGTCACAAAGAGTTGGACATGATTGAAAATAGACTGAAGAACAACAAAAGTAGAAAGAGGCTTTTATTAGGAGTCAGTGCCTCTAATTTTAGGCCTGATCCTGTAACATTCAGGCAAGTCATTTGCCCTCTCCTGGCTTCCATTTACTCATCTGTAAAATAAAGATTAGACCAGAAGGTCCCATTGGCCTCCTCCATTTCTAGCATTCTATGAGCCAATATGGAAATGATCTTAATCTAACACAAGGAGTGACGAAGGTTAACTGTAACAATGGGCTTACATGCAACAAGCATTGAGAAATAGCAGAAACTTCCATGAGGAGGAGATTATGAAATTTCCTACCCTGGAGATGTTGGGAAATACAGATAATATGAATACTTGAGATAATTTTAAGTTGTATACTAGAAAAAGAACAGAGATTGTAGTTAAGACTTTTCCTTTCACTTGCTTTGTGAATGTGAAAATCACTTTACCTCTCTCTGCCTCAGTTTCCTCATGTAAAAAAATGAGGGGTTTGAACTCAATGATTTTCAAGGTCCCTTGCATCTCTGATGAACTAGTATTAGTATACTAAGCATTCATTCATATACTCTAGGTTTAAGAGGAAAGGAAATATTTTGTCTATATCTACCTACAAATTTCCCATCCCCTGAGGATATGTATCATGGATAGGGTAACTGTGTAGTTTCTGGTTGACCATTATTGAGGAGAAGAGTCAAATAGACCATGTATATAGACCACACCCCCTCTTAGAGAAGAGTCAGGCCTCCCAACAAAACCAGAAGCAAGGATTAAGCCCCGTGAACAGTCCCTTTGTTAGGCAAGAGAAAATTTCTTTCTGGCCTTCCTTCAATAAATCTATATACATTTTCATTCACACTCAGGTTCAATTCAATTCATTTAAATAATCACATTTAAATAATCTATGCAAGGTATACAATCCATTCTCAAGCATTCTCAGAAGGTTGAATCTAACAAGATCCATTGCATTTCACAAATATGTATCAAGGTCTTACTATCTACAATTAAGGTGCTGCATTTTCAGCGACAAAATGAAAAATAGCTCCTGACCTCAAGCAGCTTACATTCTACTGGAGAGATGCAACATATAAATATGGAGTATATTCATAATAATCTCAAGAGGAAAGAAAGATCCCTAACAAATAAGGGATCAGAAAAGACTTCATAATATTTTAGCTTAAAATGACAATTTGGAAGATGTTTAACATAAAATATTAATTATATATAAACTTAATTTCAATATTGGATTTTTATACCTCAACAAAGGTTAACAGTATTTGGATCAACATAGGGCAAACACTGCCTTAAATCTGCTTCCAAATTGAGTTTAATTCTGTATTTTGATTTAAAATAAGAATTAAAGTGAAAATGATCACTTACACAAATATGTAGTGGAAAATGGCATTTTGGGGTGGGTAGGTGTCGCAGTGAGTAGAGGGCTGGCCCTGGAGTCAGAAGGACCTGAGTTTGGATCCAGCCTCAGACACTTAATACACACAAACAAACAAAAAAACGTAGCCGTGTAACCTTGGGCAAGTTACTTAACCCCAATTGCCCTCCAAAAAGAAAATGGCATTTTACAACCTCTTTTGCTGAAAGCAGAAAATTCATTTTTTATATTTTTAAGCATTTAACCAATTAATGAGAATGAATAGCTAGTTATGACACAAAATATTTACTTATCTACTGGCCAATGATAAATGTATTTAAAAGGCACTTGAATATATTGCTTTGTTTTTAATAACATTTGTGTATATTGGAAATATGTTGTGTATGACTGCACATGTATAACCTATGTCAAATTGCTTACCTACTCAAAGAGGGAAAAATGAAGGTATGGAAGGATAGAATTTCAAAGTTTTAAGAAGCAAATGTTTAAAATTGCTTTTACACATAATTGGGGAGAATAAAATATTTTAAAAAGTAGATTGAAGAAAAAATGTTTACATATAACTAACCTTTGTAAGGAAAAGAAGTTTCAGATATGACTTCCTTCTCTTCTACCTCTGGTACACTCCCAGAAACCCTACTGGATAATTGACCAGCATTGCTAACCAGTTAATTTGAAAATTTGCCAAATAAAAGAATGGCAATACAAGTGGAGAATAAGTTTAAATTGGAAAACAGTCTATATAAAGTTTGTTTCTACAAAATATTTGTCATGGTTTCAAGATGGTTCATAATCTGCATGTCCAGCAATCATGGTTTTAAAGAGCCTGACATTGTGTTGCAAGAATGCAAACAATTCTTAACATCTTAATCACATGATTACAGAGTTGATGAGGTACAATTACAGGGTAACAGAATGGAATGAGGGAGCTACTCTGCTGCAGTGTACAGAATGCAAATGAGGATATATGCTTGCATCTGACCATCCAATGGGACTCTATTTGCTCCTAAGAGTCAAACCTTTATGGTGGTTTGGAAACAATGTGATGACAGGTTGAGAAATTTCAAGAGCAATTTGCACTCACTGAAAAGCAAAGTTTGATATAATCACTGCTTGAATACCAAAATCAATATGTACATGATCGTGATGATTTTCCATCACTGCAGGAACAAACCTAGAATGCTTCAACCACACATATGCTTGTTGTTACAGAGTGAAAAATATATTTGTAATATCTAACATTTATAACATAACTAGGCAATTGTGTATTATTTAAAGTGACACTGAGGAATTTTTAGCACAAAACACTTTGGACCCTTGTTACAAACCACAAATCACTAAATGGGAAACACTGTCATAAGAGATAGTACATGGGAATCCAAGGAACCACAGGATTATAAGACAAAGAGTTAAGGAGGAAGTGCATGGAGTACAGGCTGAGGCAAATTATAGAGGTAGAAGATGATATGCCTAGTTTGGGAACTACTCCATGGGCCACATTGGTCTGATAATATGAAATTGAATAAGATGACATTGAAGAGTGATCAATTTAAAAGTATTACACTTGGGTTCAGGAAAATCAACCACACAAGTACAAGATGATTATCTACAGGTACATAATAGTTCAAGTGAAAAAGGTATAGGGGGTTTAGTGGAATCTAAGTTCAATATGAATCAACAGTATGACATGAGGGGTGAAAAAAACTAATATTAAGATGCATTAGTATAAGCATCAAATCCAGAATGAGAGAAGTTTGCTCTGCCCCATGTTCTAGAATGTGAAGACCAGATCTAGAGTACTATGATAAGTTCTGAAGCACTATATTTAATAAAAATTTTAACAAATTGGCTTCAATTTGTCCAAAGATGGGCAAGTAAGATAATAAAAGGCCTTGGACCCATGCCATATAAGAACCAATTCAAGGAAAATGGGGATGTTTGTCCTGTAGAAGAGAAGGTTTAGAGAAGACATTATAGCTGTCTCAAATATTTGAAGGGTTAGCATGTGGATGGAGTAAGCTTCTTCTGCTTGCCCTTAATTGGCAGAACTAGTAGCCATGGGAAGAATAACAAAAAAATAATCAACATTTACATTTCTATGTGGTTACAGAGAAAGGAGTAAAAGATTTGGAATCAAAGGATTTGGGTTTAAATTCTGGGTCTATCACTTACTGCCTTGTGACTTTGGGTATGTCACTTTCTGGGCCCCAGTTATCTCATTTGTGGAATGAGAGGGTTAAGTTAAATTATTTCTGAGGTACCTTTGGTTCTAAGTCTGTGATTTCATGAACTAGTTGGAAGATGAAAAATTCAATTACTTAATAATAGAAATGAGTCAATGAGCATTTATTAAGCATCCACTATGTTTCAGGCACAGTTCTAATCTCGGAGATTACAAAGAAAGGCAAAAAAAAAACTCAATCCCTCTTCTCAAGGAGTTCACAGTCCAATGGGGTGAGACAACATGCAAACAACTATATAGAAACAAAAGCTAGACAGCATAAAGTGGAGGTAACCTCAGAGGGGAGACACTAAGATTAAGGAAAACTGATAGGATTCTTGCAAAAGATAGGACTTCAGCTGACACTTAAAGAAAGTAAGGGATGCTAAGAAGCAGAAAGGAGGAAAGAAGCATTCTAGACATGAGCTTCTGAAATTTGCAAATACGATTTCATCTGACTCTTGCAACAGCCCTGTGTGGTTGGTGTCAACACTATTGTTGACCACAGTATACAGGTGAGGAAACCAAGGCTCAGTAAAGGTAAGTGACTTACTCACTTAAAAGTGTCCAAGGTAGGATTTGAATCCAAGTTTTCATATTTCAAGTCCAACACTCTTTTTCTACCATAATTTGGGGATTGTCATTCAATTTCCCTAAGCCTCAGTTTCCTTATCTGCAAAATAGGAATAATGAGAACGTGCAATACCTATCCCAAAGTATTTGGTCAACCCTAAAACATTACCTAAATGTGTAACTATGATGAGGGAAGCCTAAGGTAAATCCAAGGATGCCCTGACTAGATACAAGCTTTTCCAACTCTCTCTCTTTCTTTTCTTCTCTTTCTTTTTCTTTTCTTTTCTCTTCTTTCTTTTTCTTCCTTCTTTCCATTCTTTGTTTTTTGCAAGCTAGTTGAAAATGTTGGCTATACTGAATGTATCCCATAAGCACCTTCCACAGTTGGTAACTATTGATATAAACTCTTATTTGGGAAATGGTGAGAAATATTACTCTGGAAGAACTTTTTCCTGTGCATTTAGATGCATTTCTCATGGGGATGGCTAGTCTCACACCACTTCCACTCTTTTTGCTGTGTCCTTGTCCATCAGCAGCCTTAAGATGGCACACCCCATCTCTTCACCCTTGAGTCTTCCCTACAAGATCTATAGAAGACAACTTATTTCTAAAGTGCTCTTCTTTTCCTCCATAACCCTCAGATCAGGGTGCAGGACTTTGGGGAGGATAGTGCCTCAGAGCTCCTCCAAGACTACAAACTCTATTCAGCTAAATGACTCTATCAGGTCATTTGCACAGGGTAAGATCTGTTTATTCAACTATGATCATTGGAAATAATTAAGGGCTGTAATGAATCCTCTTTGGGCAAGGGCTATAACACAGTCTGGCTCCTTGGCACAAATAATTACATGTCTGCCGAAACCACCTTGGGTAATGTGCTGTAATCAGGGTCAGTTTTCTATAGCCTCTTTATAGGTCACATAAATAGAGAGCAGTTAGGCTGGGGGTTTTTTAAACATTTTTCAAATACAATAACTTGCCTTTGACCCTGTCTTACTGAGGCAGCCAATAGAGCCACGATTGCAGAAGCCTGAGGTCTAGCTGCTTTAACCACGCCAGTAAGGATTTGCTCAAGTATTCTGAAACTCCAAAAAGCCATGCCATAAACTCATTTCCTCACTGTTGATTAATGGAGATAATGATAGGAGTCAGTGGAAAGGTGGAAGATAATTGGAAGTTTGGCCAGTTTCCTGGTCATGTAGAAAAATGGAGACTGGAGGAAAGCATCAGCCATGTCAGGAGCTTTTGCTGACAGACTCTCCATGATGAGTCCTGGCTGAAGAATTGCATTCTGCCTTTGGAAAAGCTGGGAAAAGGTTAGATTCAGGAACCACCAATAGAACCTCAGATGAGCTAAGCAGCAAACTGCATGGAGACATCAGAGAATAAGAAGGAGATGATCTCCCAGGCAAAGGAAAGAAAGAAACAAGCATTTATTAAATACCTACTGTGTGCTAAATACTTTACAAATATTATCTCATTTGGTTCTCACAACAATCCAGGAAGATAAGTGTTATTATTTTTACAGTTGAGGAAACTGAGGCAGACAGAGGTTAAGCAATTTTCCCAGCATCACCCAGATAGTAAGAGTCTGAGTTCTAATTTGATTCAACCACCTGGATGCCTCTAGGCCCAACCTTTCTCTGAGTTCATCCAGCCCTAAAACCCAAGCAAAGGTTTACTCAGGCTGCTGAGGCACATTTCCCACACCTTTTCTGTCAGTCATGAGTCTTTGGAAGCTGTTTCCCAAACTACCTTGGGGAGAAAAAAGATAAACATGCCCTCATTTGGTATCTATGCACTGGTATTGTTTCTGGAGTTTACTATGTATTTCTTTTGATGTGCTGTATTGTTTCTTTGGTATCTATGTGCTGGTATTGTTTCTGGAGTTTACTATTTATTTCTGGTTCCATTAAATGTTTGATTGTTTCAATGCTATTCCTTGCCTGGGTCTGTTAGTGTGGTAGGCAAATGACCCTTTCAGTGGCAGAAATTTCCAGTTTTCTAACTGGGTGGATGCAGAAATTAGATATGGAGGCAAATTGCCATTGAAAATCCTCATGATTTCCCAAGGCTCCGAGAATCCAGAGCTAACAGTTCACAGCATACAATTATAACTACCAAAGGGTAACAGGAACATTCCCCTATTTAGGCCACTCCCTATCACTGGAATGTCTTCCTCTCCACCACCTTCGATCTGAAGATCCAGTTCAAAAGGCAGCTTCTGCATAAAATGTTCCCCAACCCCACTATCGAGAGAAAACAGTGAATAGGACACTGGCCTTAGAATAAGGAAGCCCTGAATTCAAATTCCCTCCTGACATAACCTGCCTTAGTGAGGCAAGTCACTTAAAAATTCTCAATGTCCTAAGCAACTATCTGACTATTAAAAAGCCTTAAGGTAATTAAATATACCCCAAATTGATAGAAGGAGGTATCTTACTAGTAATTCCCCAGGATTTCTGCCCAGTGAAATTCCAGACCCAGACTAAAAAAACAAAAACAGAGAATTCTACCAATAGGAAATGATCTCTCTATCCTTTATGCCTCACTCGCAACTGTAATTATCATCTATTTTATTTATAGACACGCCATCTTCCCTACCCTAGATTACACACTCCTTCAGGGAAAAACAAATATTTATTTATTTATTTATCTTAGTATTCCTTACAGCGTCCAAAATCCTCAGTTAGTGTTTGTCAAAGAAGAACTACTTCAACCTGTGCTACTGGTCGGTCTCATTTGTCAAACACTGCGTTCATAAAGTCTTTCTTGAGAAGTCTTCCTTCTTTGTATTTGGATCCCCAGCTCCTGGCTCAGTATCTGGCATGCAATAGACAATTAATAAATGTTTATTGATTGATTGGTGACAGTACATATTCATCAAAAATCAAATGCTAGACAGTAACAGTATGATAATATCTTAGGATCTCCTTAGGCTATACTCCTGAGGTCACACAGTTGTTGTCCATAGCCTTTCCCATGGGTAGATTACCACTAAGAGGAGAAAAAAATGTACTATGTAATTAACCCTAGAGTCCCTGAGGGTTGTCCAACGCTGGAATGGATGAACCAAAGAAGTTGTGAAATTCCCTTCTCTGGAGATCTTTGAAAGGCCAAATTATCATGCCTGAGATGATTGAGGCATGGTGTCACCTGAAGGTAGGGGCATGAATAGATGATCCTTCAGGCTTTCTTACTCCAGTCATAAGAATTTATAATCTAGTGATTATAGGCATGTAGCCAGTGGGATTCCAATGAATCTACTATGCATTATGAGGACTAAAAATAATTTGCAATAGGAAACAGAATAATTTGTAAGCACCATTATGTTCTTCTATTAAGAAAATTAATGAAGTTTGCTCCAATTAGCAATTTCCTTTCTCTCCCCATCCCCAGTGTCTCCTACGCCCTACTACCAGAAGTAGCTTGCTTTCCTGGAAAGAATGCCAGTGTCAGTATTAGGAGAAAGCTGGGTTCAAATCCCCTGCTGTCCCCTGGGCAATCATTTAGCTTCCCTCAGCTTCAGTTTTCTCATCTGTGAAATGAATATAATATCCATACTCACTGTATCACAGAGCTGTCATGAGGAAAGTACTTTGAAAAGCTGAAAAGTGATATTTGTAAACTATCACATACATCAAAAGGGTTAGCCTGTTATACTATGTGGAAACTCACAGTCACCAGATGCAAATAAATCTCGTAGCCAAGTGAGTAAATTGCAGCAATGAGCTAATAGCATTCTTTGTAGATAACTTTTTAACTACTTTTCCAAAGAGATTTCATAGAATTATGAAACAGTCCAGACTAGCTAACCTGCTATAACCATTGGAAGAAATGTTTTGCTTACTGAGATGTGGACATGTTTCTCAATCTGCCACCCCTATGACCAATCATCTATAGGAAAAGAGGTGAGGGATAATCTGAGGCAATAGCAATCCATAGAATCATTGAATGATGAAAGGAGGCTCCATTACCTACCCAAAGTCATACCACTAACTAATGGTAGAACCAAGTTAGAATTCAAGTCTGCTGATTCCTAGTCCAATGTTACTCCTCCATTCCATATTATTTCTCTTCTTATCCTCTCTCAGTATAGTTGCATTAATAATATTATTTTCATTTCAATTTGGATAACTATATTGTTACCATTTCAATTCATACAACAAACATTTATTAAGCACTCAGAGGAGAAAAAAAATGTACTATGTAATTAACCCTTTGTGCTAGGTATGATGCTAAGTATACAAACAAAGAAAAATGAAAATGATCCCTGCCCTCAAGGAACTTATATTTATTGAGGATGATACATGTAAATAATTAAGTATCTTGAAGACAAAACAGATACAATGTAACCTTAGAGGATAAGGAACTAAGAGCTGGGGAAACTGGGAAAGGTCTCATGCAAATGGTGGAGCTTAAGCCAAGTCTTAAAGGAAGCCAGAAGAGCCCAAGAGGTAGAGATGAGAAAGGCAAAAAGTTTCAGACACTGGGGGCTGAGAGATAAGAAATGGAGCTTCCTGTGTGAGAAACAACAAATAGATGGGTACAGCTGAACCAAAGAGTACATAGAGAGTAATGATGTGTAAATAAACTAGGAAAATGGAAAGGAACCATGTTATAAGGACCTTTAAATACCAAACCCTTTCTCCTTCACATCTCTTCCCTACTTTGTTAGAATCCCCTAAACTTCAAAAACAATTCATAACTCACCAGAAAAATTCACTGTGTTAAAACTTGCTTAGAAAGAAAGGTATAGACTATACATGTTTGTAATATGGGTTTTGGTTTTTTCTTTCTCAACTGTGGAGGTGGAAGGGAGGGAAAGAAGGCAGATTTTTGCTGATTGAAAAAAAATAAAATTTAATTTCAATAAAATGGAAAGAATAAGCTGTTTTCAGCTCAAGTGAGATGCTGTGTACTCTGCCCTGTTTAGGCCACAGATAGAGCACTGTGTTCAGCATTGACCAGCTAACACACATTGAGAGAAAGCTGACCAGAATGGTAAGAGATTTGGAAAACTGTCACACAAAGAATAGTTGAAGAAATCAGGAAATATTTACCAAAGAGAAGTCTTGTGAGATAAGATAGCTATTTTCCCACTGGACTGGATGTCATGTGAAAAAGCCTCTATTGGGTTATTCTACTTGGCCCCAGAAAGTAGAAAGGCCAAGGGAATGAATAAAAAATATATAAATAAAAAATAAAAACACATATTTGGACTCAGTGAAAGAAGAGTAAAAGGGGAAGCTTCCAAATAATCACAGCTGCCCAAATAAATAGAATGGGCTGCCCTGTAGGAGTAAGCTTCCCATCACTAGAGATCTCAAAACAAAGACTGGATGCTTACTTGTTGGGTGTATCAAAGAGGGAACTGATGCTTCTGAGAATTTATTCTATAGGCCTCCAAAACACTTAGCCTGTTTCTGTCATCCCTACCCCCAGAACAGTTTAGGAAGATACAGCTGAAATACACAGCCATGCCCCTTTGGGGCCTTCGTAGATAGGGAGAAGTCCTGCAGATGGCTTTTTTTTTTGCTTTTTTTGGAGGGCAATTGGGGTTAAGTAACTTGCCCAAGGTCACACGGCTAGATTTTTGTTTGTGTGTGTTAAGTGTCTGAGGCCGGATCCAAACTCAGGTCCTTCTGACTCCAGGGCTGGTGCTCTATTCACTGCGCCACCTAGCCGACCCTGCAGATGGCCTTTCAACAATTAAAAGGTGGTGATATAAGGGATTTGATACTAATATTGGAGTTCAAATCCTCAACTTTGCTTTCTGTCTACAAGGCCTTGAATGTGATATCCCAGGGGGGTTCCTACTCTGATTTAAGAGGCATACACTCAATTGTATGGTCAATTGTTTAGAGTATAATGTTAATAAGACCAGTTTAGTCTGAAAGGAGAGGACAGAAGATATACATCCCTCCCCTCCATGGAGAGGTACAAGACTATGGGTATGGCATTCTGGCTGTACTTTAAGACTTAGTTAACATGATTATTAATTTTGATGAATATCTTGTTTTTTATTTTTAAATTTTTGTTTCTAAGGATGGCTCTCTGGATAGGAAATGGGTATGGAGATACATTTGAAAATGAAGGTAATGTAAAAACAAAAGATATTCTTAGCATACAACCAAGCATACAATGCTTCTAAGTTCAATGTTTTCAGTCAGTGGATTTGCTGTACACCAGGGCTGTGCCCAGCAGTCATCTTGCAGATACACTAGTCACAAGATGGAGTATTTATTATCCATAGAGTTTGAGGTTCATTTTTATTATAGTACCACAGGGAGGCTAGACCTGTATATAGTTCTGCCCCAAGCTATAAAAATATGCTGCTCTAAAAATGTTGTCAGGTTGGAGTTTGGTGTTAAAAAAGAAACAACAGACCTGTGTGTGACCTGTCTTTTATTTAGGCATGTGGCTTTCGTAAAGAGAATGGGCTAGTAGGGGAAACTAGGTGGCACAGCAAATAGAGCACCAGCCCTGGAGTCAGGAGGACCTGAGTTAAAATCTGGCCTCAGACACTTGAAACTTAACTAACTGTGTGACCTTGGGCAAGTCACTTATCCCCAATTCCCTTGCCTTCCCCCCTCCAAAAAGAGAATAGGCTAGTGTGGGGGAGGGAGGGTAAAAATTCTGGTGGAAATCAAGTCGATATCTCTGGATGGAGGAAAGCATAGCCTTCAACATTTAGAGAAACAGATCTTCTTGACCATAATAGCAACAATAATAGTAATATCAGCTAGTTTTTGTATAGTGCCTTAAGGTTTGCAAGGTTCTTTACACATATTACAATAAAAACAGGATTTATATAGTGCTTCAAGGTTTTACAAATGACATTATATTTGATTGTCACAACAACCCTGTGGAGTAGCTACTGTTACCATCCCCTCCTTACACAAGTGAGGAAACTGAGGCTCACAGTGACTTAACCCAACCAGGGTCACCCAGCTAAGTTCCAGAGAGGAATTGGAATTCATCTTCCTGATGCTAAGTCCAGCACTCTGTATACACACACACATATACACATACATGCACGTACACATACACATACACATATACACACACATATATACACATATACATATATATATATATATATATATATATATATATATATATACACATATACAGATATGTGTGTGTGAAGTAGTGGCCTTCTCTAGCACGGGGTAGAAAGGAAGGGAGGGATACAGCTTGAATTTGAAATTTAACAACATAAATAAAATTCAATTTTAAAAATAATAACAGGTGGAGGAGGGGAAGGAGGAGGAGGAGGAGGAGGAGGAGAAGAAGAAGGAGGAGGAGGAGGAGGAGGAGGAGGAGGAGGAGGAGAAGGAGAAGGAGAAAAAGAAGGAGGAGAAAAAGAAGAAGAAGAAGAAGAAGAAGAAGAAGAAGAAGAAGAAGAAGAAGAAGAAGAAGAAGAAGAAGAAGAAGAAGAAGAAGAAGAAGAAAGAGGAGGAGGAGGAGGAGGAGGAGGAGGAGGAGGAGGAGGAGGAGAAAGAAGTACCACTTGGATTCTTAGATTGTCAGAGCTGAAAGAAATCATAGCAATGGACAGAGTACAGGACCTGGAGTCAGAAAGGAAAAAGTTAGTATTCTGCCTCAGACATTTGCTAACTATGTACCCTGGGCAAGTCACTTAATTTCTGTGTGTCTCAGTTTCCTCGTTTGTAGAAAGGAATATAATAGCACCTACCTCCCAGGGTTGTGAGGATCAAATGAGTTTATATAAACAAAGCATTCTGAAAACCTTAAACTCTATATAATTGGTAGCTTTTATAATTGTTCCTGCCACAAAAGTTCCTGGCACTGTCAAGTGGTCCACCATCAAAAAGAGATATGTTTTACCAATTGAAATGGCATTAAAGAAGGTGCCATTACACCCTAAGGACTATGGGACCTTTCCATCTGACTCTTCTATGTGTTGTCTCCCCATTAAAATGTGAGCTCTTTGAGAGCAGAGGCTGCTATTTTTCTATCTGTTTAGCACAATTTAATAAGTGTTTTTTCCATTCATTCATTCCAATCCCTACACTGAAGCTCAACAAAATGAGTTAATTTGCCCAAGGTCATACAGCAAATTAGTAAAGAGCTGAGGCTAGAAGGCCCATCTCCTGACTTCCAGACTAATATCCCTGGCACCAAAATGCCTGCTTCTACTTCGATTTATCAGTGGAACTCTTCAGTCCACTGGGAGTGGAAAAATTGCAGGGTCTTTGCCAACATAGTCTTAAGCCTGGGTCAATCACCCATCCTACTCTCATTTTATTAAACGTCTGTTCCAGATTAGAATTATTCAAGCCTCTGTTTTCTAAATCCTTAGGGTAACCCCTCTAGTGCTACACAGATCAGGAAAGACTCAGTTGTTGTGGGGAGTCTCCCTGGCCAGTCCACCTATACCAATCTACTTATCTATTTCTCTCTCTCTCTCTCTCTCTCTCTCTCTCTCTCTCTCTCTCTCTCTCTCTCTCTCTCTCTCTCTCCCCTTCCTTCTTCTCCTCCTTCTCCTCCTCCTCCTTCTCCTCCCCCCTCCTCCTCCTCTTCTTCCACCAATTTGACACCAAAGAAGGCACCAAGGACTTGAAGAAAGAAAAGACTGGGGAAAAGATAAATAGGAGAGCAAGACTAGCTTCTAGAGGCTTTGGGGAAAAAATAATAAATCTATCCTTAAACTCTGATTATACTTTAAACCAATGATCCCATGATATTGCTTAATTTTGTTTTATGGGGGAAAAGAGAACAGAGCCAAGTTAATAAACTTTTGAAAAGTGGCCACTTCACATACGTCACAAACTTCCTGTCAAGAAATGGAATTTCTGAGATGTAGTCATTCTGACCTGACCACCAGGCCATAAGAATGCCAAGGTCTCCAAGGCCTCTACCAGCACTCACTGGTCAATCCTGGGAAGTTGGCTAAAATGGGGAGGGCCCCTATCATCTAACCCCTGGAGAATTAGGATACAGATGTGTCCCCACTTTAGGAAAAGCCAAGCTATGAAAAAGCCTGGTTTGTAAATATGTGATCATGAAGTGACTATTTACATTAAAAAGGAGGAATCGTTTTTTACAAAAATAATTCTCTGCCCTAAGAGGCAGAGCTGCCCTGGCACATTTACAAATGTAATTCTGTTTATAAGAATTTGATTTATATTCTTTCCAATAATACAGCTGCAGGATCAATTGAATAGGGTACATAGTTTGGTGAAGTGGGATCTCTGAGAAGACACGCTATTTAGTGGAAATAATTCCCACTCCTCAATGGCTGCCTTCTTCACCAGTGGCAAAATCTCTAGACTCTAGAGATCATTCGGTGTGGCCCTTTATTTTAGAGATGGGAAAAATGAAGCCTAGAAAAGTTCACTGACTTGCTCAGCGTCCAACAAGTAATGGCTGACAGGATTCAAACTCATGTAATCTGACTCTAAAGTCAGGTTTCCTAACTCCAAGTCTCAGGCTCTTGGGTTTACACTATGCTGCCTTTCTGGGGAAGAAATCATATATTTATACCTTGAAGGTATTTTGGAGATCACTGGTTGCAATCTGTCATCTTACAGATGAGGAAACTGAGAACCAGGAAGGTTCATCAAATTGTTCAGGGTTCTACAGCTAGTAAGCATATAAAGTTGGATATGAAAGTCAGATCTTCTTGACTCCAATAAGTCTCAGTCTGTTTCTCAACTATGCTCTGAACCCACTTATGGGCTAAGTAATTAAATAATTTGAAATTTGGGGCAGGGTGATAACCAAGATGCTCTTCCCAAGCTCCATTCTCCTCCTTAAACTTCTGGGAGTCTGTGGCCCCATCTCTGCCACACCCAAACAGCAAAACAAATCAATGAGAAAAAATATATATATTTATATATTAATCCTATCGTGCAGCTTCATCGATCAATTAAGTGGTTTACTAATCACCTTCTCATCTGGGCAAGTAGGTGAATAGAGTGCCAGGTCTGGAATCAGGAAGACCTGAGTTTAAATGAAGCCTTAGACATTTGCTAACTCTGTGACCCTGGACAAGTCACTCTGTTTGCCTCAGTTTCCTCAACTGTAAAATGGGAATAGAAATGACACCTAACCTCACAGAGTTTGTGTGAGAAATCAAATGAGAAGATATTTGTAAAGCACTTAGCACAGTACCTGGTGGGTAGCACACACTATAAAAATGCTCATTCTCTTACCCCTGCCATGTCCAGGTATGATGTTAAGTACAAAGGATACAAAAACAAAAATGATCCTATTCTTGACTTTAAGAAGTGGGCACATCTTGCTGGAGGGAGACAGCATATTCTTGTCATATCTGGCAACCACTGATGGACTTTTTCAAAATGTTTCATTATTTGCCTCACCACAATGGAAGATACAGGGTAAGTCTCAATTACAATCCAACCAGAAATTACAGGTAAAAACAAAACAAAACAAAAGGCCAGCTGGCCAATCACTGTTACAGAATACTGAAGACAGCTCTGACAACCCTCCAATCTGCCCAGGATATCACTAGGGTTGGGATTTCTTTAAATTATGCTGATGCACCCATCTTAGCTCAGAGATTTAAAACACTAGTTTCCTAATGTGAAGAATAATAATAGTATTTATATAGTGCTTTGAACTATATGTTATCTCATTTGAACCTCACAGCAACCGGGTGAAGTAGACCTAAAAATACCCATTTTATTGATCTGGAAACAGGCTGAAAGAGGTGACTTGCCCATACACTATTAAGTGTTTGAGACAGGATTTGAACTTGGGGCTTCCTGATTAAGGCTAGCACTCCAGTCACTGAATTACCCATAGGTGGAAAAGGTATGACCATCAATATTTTGGAATATATGGAGCCTTTCTTTTTGCCAATAACCTCCTTGGACTATGAGACTAGGAAGCAGAGTCTCTGTTTCAAATGGCCATGGACATTTTGTTGTTGCTGTTCCTTCTCCAGTTCATTTTACAGATGAGAAACTGAGGCTAACAGGGTTAAGCAATTTACTCAGGGTAACACAGCTAGTAACCGTCTGAGGCTACATTTGAATTCATGAAGATGAGTCTTCCTGTTTTCAAGCCCAGTGCTTTATCCACTACACCACCTAGGTAGTTTTATTTAAATAATTGCACGCTGCTTTCTAGAATGATTAGAGTCAGACCGATTTACAGCTCCACCAACAATGCATTAGTTTCAAGACAGTCTTTCCGTATGCTTCTCATTGGGAGGGGAGGGGATAGTTGGCGCTTGGTGGGGTAAGAATGTTCTTTTCTCTTTTTTTCCCACAGAACTGGCTGAATCAACTAGTTGTTTGGCATTCTGTTAGACTCAGCCAACAATAACCGATAACAACGTAATCCAGGGAGCCAACGGCAGTGTTTGCTGAAAGACCACCCCACCAAGAGCAGGGCCTTTTCAATTCACCAAATAATTACTGAGAGCCCTTGGGAGGTATAAGGGAGGATTCAAAGATCCCCTAATGTAGCGAAGTGATAGCGAGGCAGAGAACATTACATTACTTCGGTGCGGGGTTTAGTTATGTGTTAGTTGTGGAGGAGGGGGAAAACTGGGTCTCTAATGCCTCTGATCCTGACCAGGTTTAGCTAGAGAAAGTGAGGCTTCCTTTGTATTTGGCTGACTTTTCAGAAGTGAAAGGCGTCAACAGAATCCACTGTCCCTAAGACCTTCGGGTCCAGCTCCTGCCAAGGTTGTCCGGACAGGTTTTTCCTCCGGGCAGTACTTAGTAAATCAGTCCAAAGGGTCAGGGACGCCTTTAACATCTGAGGCCCTGCGTCCACGATCCCTCCGGCCCAACAACCTGCCCGGCGTTTCAAAGTTGTTCTCCCTTGGTCTATAATTACGCCTCGGGAGGGGGCAGCCTCGCCGCATTCCAGCACTGGGGCAGGCCTCCGCAGCCAGCGCAGTCCTTTTGATCTTCAGGAAAAGTGGCTGCCCTTTCCGACGTAACCTCTCACCACTCTCCCAGCGCCCGGCGTGTGATGTGGCTCAGACGCTGGTGCGCCCCGGAGGAAAAAAGAAAGAAAGAAGGCAGAGGGGAGGGAAAGAAAGGAAGGAAAGAAAGGAAGAAACCCGCCTTGCCCGAGCCCCCCGTCTCCCCGCGCAGAGCTGACACCGCGGAGACAAAAGCTGGTTTTAATAAAGTTTAAAAGGGCGGGATGAAAAGAAGCTGAAGCCGAGCAGCCGGGCGCGTCTTCTAGCTGCTCAGTTCGGGACCTCGCTGCGCGCTGCGCACCTCGGGGGGAGCCTTCGAGGCGGCCCCGCCGAGCTTACCACGGCTGCCCCCAGGGCGCAGCCAATTACGGGGCTCGCTCGGCCTTCAAAGGGAGCAATTATACTTAAGTAAAGCAATGAATAGAGATTACAGCTTGCCAGCAGCTTGGAAATCAGAAAGGGCGCTTTGAAGGCGCGCCCCACCTCGGGCCGAGGCGGGCTCTGCGCGGCGCTCGGATAATTGGCCCAGTGTCCTGCCCCTGAACCGGGCGCGCAGGAGGCCGCGGCGGCCGATTGGAGGGAGCGAGCGAGCTGGGGAGCGAGCGGGGCGGGCGGGCGAGCGTTGCGATGGGGGCCCTCGGGGAGCAGGGGCCCGCAGACAAAGTCAGCTTCCTAGTGACGCTCTCAAAGAGCCTTTGATTGGAAATTGCTTTGGCAGGAGGGCTCACCTGCAGAGCGGCGTCTATAGTCCTTTTGAAAACCCAGCAGCTGCCAGGGGCTGTAAGCCTGGGCACCTAGTGGGACAAAGAATAGGAGATGGGGAGCCTTTGAATGAGAGGCCACTTAGAAACAGAAGGCATGTGCCAAGCTTGCAAAATAAGAAAGGAAAGTGCTCTTCAGAGTTTACTAAATATTTGAAGGAGACTTTCTTTTGGCCCCGCTATTCTGTCCCCCTCATGTGAATAACAATGGCAGTAACAAAGTCTCGGGCCCGCAGAAGTACACACACAATCAGCCAATGAAAAGGGCCGCAGAGTTAACTGAAGTGTGGAAGCCATCAATTAAACGCAGCCAAAGCTCAAATCCCAGCAGGAAGTGCGCATTCGAATGCAGAGTTATGGAGGCGGGAGAGAGGGAGGGAGCAGATGCCCCATCAATGTGTTTATATAATTAATTACTGGCCGGGGAGAGCGGAGCAATGTCTATTTCGCATCTGCAAGTAAGACTTGCTGCATTTTTGCTTTTCTCAGGAAACTAGCTGGAGTGCGTTTTTTTGTTTTGTTTTGTTTTTTTGCTCCCCTCCGCTGCCGGAATCCCCAGAAGCTGGGTAAAGTTACACTGGAGACAGTAGTTATGCATGCAGGTCATAAAACTAAAGGGGGGAGGGAAAGAGAGGGGTGCTGAAGGGGTAAATACATTGTTCCAGCTTGGGAAGAAGGCCCCCGGCTTCTGCTGAATCTTTTTTCCAGGACAGTTTCTTCATTAAAAAATAAATAAATACCCACTCCAGGGCAGGACCTTCTGGAAACCAGGGTCAGGCAGTTAAGTTCATCTCTCAGGCTCCTCCAAACGATGACCCACAATAAGTAACTTACTGGGAAAGTGTCAGGGTTGGTTGAAGTTCAGGGTGATGTCTAGAGGGGGTGAACCCCACCAGTTGGCTGGCCCCAAGCCCACCTGGGTGGCCCACAGAGAAGCCACTCGATTTTCCTCGATTTATCTGTCCTAGTTGAAAAGTAGTTGTCCCTAGAAGCCTGGGAAGGGAAAAAACCCATCCCCCCCTGTGACCCCCAAAGAGGAAGCAAATCTGCCTGGTTATTCTCTTTTGAAGTGTTTCCCAAGCACCTTGATTAGTAGGGAGCTTTTGCAGCTCCCTAATCATGTCTTTGTAGGGCTCTTCACCCTGTTATGCCTGTCCCCCAGGGCTGGGTGGCATTCCCTCCCTCTTTCCTCACTACCATCTCTTACAAATTCCTGCCTTCTTTAAGGTTTCATCACATGCTACCTCTTACACAAGGCCTTTCCTCTTCTAGCAGCAGGTCTTAGGGCGCTCTCCCTGCTCCATACTATTTTGTATTTACTTTGCATATACTTTTCACTTTACTTACCTCCAGGCATAGTATTTTCACCACCACCATCTCCCATGGAATGCAGCTTCCTTGTGGCTTAGTGCTTGTATTGCTAGGCAAGTGCCTAGCACAAAATAGGTATTTTAATAAAGGACTGGCTGATTAATAAGTGCTTGTTGATGAGTAAATGAATGATTTTGAAAATTTCAAAGGAATGACCTTGAAAAAAGAGAAGGCTTGGGGGATACATGACTTCGGATGTAGAGATGAAAGGAACATCTTATCCAGCTTCCTCATTTTAAGGAAACTGATGTCCAGAGTAGTCTGGTGGAAAAATAACTTGAGCCCATATTCTTGCTCTGTATGACCTTGGGCATATCACTTAACCTTTAGGATTATAGATGACAGGAAAGAATGGGGGAGTGAAATATTATTTATTAAGATCTTACTATTTGCCAAGCACTGGGATATAAGAAAAAAAAAAAGACTCCCAAGGAGAAACTGCTCTAATTGGAAGACACCTCATCAAGGATGAGGTACAGCTACAGGGTAGACATTCAGCAGGGAATGGCAAGGCCCAAGAGTCCTTAGAGTTTGTTGGTGGCAATGCCTGGGTAACAAAAGGGTGTAGCGGCAAGGGAGATAGTAAGGTCTAGTGGGTTTCCACCTTACTCAAAGAATTGTAGTAACTCCCTCCTCAACCAATCAGAGAGAGTGGCCATATCCACCCTGCTTCCAACAGGCTAGAGGAACCTGGACCACAACTACTGGAAAGTGGATGTGGACCTGAAGGTCTAAATAAAGTAGGAATGGGGATAGGGTGGGGGAGCCAGCATTCTCCCAGGGGGAAGAACAGGGAAGGGAGGGTTGACAACAAAGTTATAAGGAGTATTCTCCCAAAGCACTTTATGTGGTGCCCTCCAGTGCCTAGGAGCTAGAAAGGAACCTGGAAGTCATCTGCTCTCTGAATCTTGGGGTCCTTTTTTGTAAAATGAAGGGGACTGAACTCTAAGACCCCTTCCACTCCTAAAGTCTATGACTTTAAACTCTGACCTCTGAGGTCCCTTCTAACTCTGAGACTCCCTGGTCTCTGCAGTGTAATGTCATGAAAGTCAGCCATTGGCAAGTATTTCTCCTGGATTCAAGAAGAGCGTGGCCCATTTGTTGCAAATTCTGCCCCAAGGCTTCAGTTTGAGTGGTATCCCCCATCCTCTCCTGATGGATCTGTCTTCTGATCAACTGTAATAGGAACACAGACCATAGGTCTTGTTCCTGGCATGGATAGAATGTGACTTTGTCAGGGAATGCTTTTTAATATGGCATCTGTAATTCCACATAGAACGCCCGCCGTTTTCCTTGGAACCAATGCTCTGAGTTCACATGGTGTGGCTGGTTTGATCTGATGTTTTTTTCCCCTTACATATGAGGTCTGGCTCCTATGCATCCCAAACCACTTACAGCTGAGTCTCAATGGCCTTTGTGTCACTCTGTGAAAACTTTGGTTCTGTAACATTCTCTTGCCCCGGGGGTAAGGGAGTAGAACTGTCTCACTAGATATATGCCTTGATGAAGCCCCCAGAGCCTGGGGGAACCCAAACAACCACCTTCAGTTCCCCCAGCCCCCAGCAACATCCAGGGCACCATTTTGTCTCTCAATGTGCTCCCACCCCCAAAAGCTGATCTATTGGAGACATGCTTCGTTGAAACAACCCCCCTACTGTACTCTTGAAAGTCCATTTCTGCAAAAAAAAACATACTAGACAGAAGCATGAAGAAACTCAGCAGTCACCCAGCACCCCAGGCAGAAAGAGGCCCTGAGAACACAAAAACAAAATTACATTGACCAAAGGAAAATATTCATTTTGTAAAACAAAATTAGGTCTTAATGTAGTCTTAATGTAGGTCTTAGCGACCTACCAAGTACATTAGCATGACAAAACCAAAACCACCGGACTTCCCTCATCAGGAAAACATGAAGATGGACATAGGATTTTGATATCATTAAGTCCAACACTCTCCTTTGTAGAAAAAAAAAAACAGGGTGATAGAAACTGATGTCCAAAGCAGCTAATTGGCTTACCTGTGGTCACAAAAATAGAAACAGAGCCAGGGTTCAGACACTTATGTATTGATTCTTTACATTATACCACACTGTCTCTCTTTGTTCCATGGCAGCCCCAGGTCAGTGCCTTGGTTCCAATACTAGGTGACTGTAGGCAGAACTCAGAGCATGAACTGAGCTTGAGGAGCTTGTCTACTTATCATTCACTCACTCATTCATTCATTCATTCATTCATTCATTCATTCATCCACAAATATTCCTTGAGTGCCAGCTATGGGCAAGGCAGAGAAAAATGTGGTTCTCCACGCAGCTGTTGTTACATCAGCTCTGAGTGGTGAATTTCATGGACATTAACAGCACAATTGACTCAATGCTCAAGGATGAGTTAATTCTGGTACCTTGGGGGAATTTAGAACTTTTCAAGCACCTTTCCAATAAGCTTTTCAAGACATGGGCTTTCCCAAACTTTTCCAAAGACTTTTCAAAGAGGGACTTTTCAAACATGCCCATATATTATCTCATTTATCTTCCTAATGACCCAGTGGGCTAAATTGGTCAGATGTTATTAACCCTTTCATAGATAATGGTGACTAGAGGGCAATTCAGAGAAAAAAGTGACTTTTTATTTCTTCTTTTTCTTTTTATTGTATTTATTTTATTTATTTATTTTTGTCAGACCTCATCTGTGTAGGGAGCTTCTAGTGAAGAACCCCCTCCTCAAAGTAGACTGGCATCTTTCCTGCAAATTTATCATCTCAGAGGGTTCCTTGTGGGGATGGGGCAACTTTGAAGTTATTTTTTATGTTTCTATTGCCACTCATGCACACTCAATTTTTAAAAGATATACATAGATGACAGTTCTGAAATGAGGTCAGATTTATTCTACAAAACCCCAGAAGGAAGAACCAGGATCAACGGGCAGGAATTATAGAAAGGTTAATGTTGGCTCCATACCTCAATACTGCAATGGAGCTGTACTCTCCTCAGAGAGACCTCTCTGGAGGCCTCCAAACCATTATGAAATCTTAGAATTATAAGAGACTTCAGAGGTCATCTAAATCCAGCCTATAACTCAGCAGCACCCTTTTCTATAGCTTTCACAAGCAGCTCTCCAATCTCTGCCTGGAGACCTTCGTTACAGGGAATTTACTCTGTATTCTAAAACAATTCATTCCACCCTCACCAACCCTAACCATTATGGAGTTTCACACACACACACACACACACACTCAAGTCAAACAGTGATGTGCATGGCAGCAAGTTATGGAACATAGCAGGCTCCATATACAAAAAACAATATTTTGAATATGCTTTATGTGTATTTTGGAGTTACTTTATGTAAATATTTTATATTTACATAATTACATATTTAATATGTTGTTTTCATCCTCCAACAGAATCTAAGTTTCTTCAAGGCAAGTACTATTTAATTTTTGTCTTGAATCCCCAACACTTAGTAGGTACATAGGACATAGTAGGTATTTAATTAATGATTCTTGGATAAATAAGCAAATACTTTTTATTTGCCATCCAGGTTTTCCAAAAGTATAATGATGGGTTGTGTTATAGGAAAACTGTGACTAGAAGAAACCTTAAAGATTATCCAGTCCAACATGCTCATTTTAAAGACAAGGAAACAAAGGCTAGGGGGGTTGGAGTGATTTGCCTGTTGTGATACAGGTTGTCTTTCATTTGATCCCTTTTTTCTTCTAAACAACAGCTGATATTAACTTGCAGAGACCTGTGCTTTGCACAAAAATGTTTGCTGAACTGATACCAATACATTATTAAAGAATCTCTTTAGACCTCTAAAACTATTCCAATGTCAAGACTGGGAAGGGTATGGGTTAGAACAGGAAAGATAATGAAGAATCTGGAAGAGATTCATATGGGAAAGAAAAATGGCAAAGAAAATTCTCTCATGGTACCTGGGCATCCAAAGCAGAGGGTACAAATGAGGGTCTCCTCACTTCTGCCTTTGGGGATTCAAGTTGATTCTCTCTCTCTCTCTTTCTCTCTCTCTCTCTCTCTCTCTCTCTCTCTCTCTCTCTCTCTCTCTCTCTCTCTCTCTCTCTCTCTCTCTCTCTCTCTTTGCTTTTTGGAGGGGGGAAGGCAGAGCAATTGGGGTTAAGTGACTTGCCCAAGATCACACAGCTAGTGTTAAGTGTCTGCGGCTGGATTTGAACTCAGTTTCTCCTGACTCCAGGGCCAGTGCTCTATTCACTGCACCACCTAGCTGCCCCAA
This sequence comes from Gymnobelideus leadbeateri, assembly GCA_011680675.1. NCBI lineage: Eukaryota > Metazoa > Chordata > Mammalia > Diprotodontia > Petauridae > Gymnobelideus > Gymnobelideus leadbeateri. The sequence goes on along the minus strand of WOXC01003218.1, from coordinate 31,432 downwards.
GGTTGGTCCATTTTTAAGCAGAAAAATCTTCATTGTCAAGTTTGATATCCTGCATCTCACTGCAGGTTTTTTTAAAATCTGTAAGATACTCAGTCCTCCCTTGTAGCTTCTAAAGTAAACTGACAAGGCCATGTTATGTGTATTTGTCCATTTGAGTTCTCTAAAACGTCCCCTGCATTAGTTGCAGCTGTAGACTACTATAGGAAACAGGGCAGGGAAAAGAGGCATGTTTCCCCTTGACCCTTACTTCCAGGGTTCCAGGACCCAGCCAGACCTGGTAGTCTTCAATATGGCACAAAAAGGACAAGTTTTGAGTTCAAAGCACTTTTTTCCTATTTTCTTCTGTAACAAAAGTTCTGGCACAAGGTATTACAGCTACAAAAAAATGATGACTGTGCTTTCTAGATATTTCCTACCATTAACTAATTACTCCATTTTAAATTATTTCTTTTCTTCCAGTTTGACTCATGACTATCCTTTCTTTCCTCTCTATTTTGGTAGGTTTCCATTCAGTCTGTAGAAATATGGAGATAGATATTGTGTGACCTTGGGCAAGTCACTTAGCATTCTTGGGCCTCAGTTTCCCCATCTGTAAAGTGAGGGGGTTCACATGGCTTTTGGTTCTCCCATCTAGTTGTAGAGCTACGTTCCTATAATCCTATGATACAAGGGTACCAATACATCAAAACCTAGGTGAATTTCAGTGTACCATAGTGCCTGACCAGATCTTCTGGTCTGGGACAACTCATTGGTATCATTCTGACTCTGAGAGGTATCACCTCATGACAACTCCACTGTGTTTAGGAAAGACCAGAGAAATAGCAAGAGGTCTTTGCCATCAGCTCATCCTTGGTAGCAAAACAGACTCCAGGAGAGCCAGGCAGAAGGCCTGGTCATGGACAACACAGAGTGGGATAAACTAGAAAGAGAAGGCAACTAAGATGGTCGAGAGTCTTGAAATCATTATCATCTACTTTATATACAATAGGTATACACTCATATATGTCACATATACATATATATGTATTCACAGATACTTTTGCTGTTCTGTCATTTAGTCATGTCCAACTCTGTAACCCCTTGGTGTTTTCTTGGCAAAGACACTAAAGGGATTTGTCATTTCCCTCTACAGCGTATTCCCATTTTACAGATGAGGAACTGAGACAAATAGGAGTTAAATGACTTGCCTAACATAACACAGCTAGTAAGTGTCTAAACCCAGATTTGAACTCAGATTTTCCTAAATGCAGGCCCAGTGTTCTATCCACTGTACCACCTAGTTGCCCCAAGATTTAAGTTGAAATCTGGCCTCAGACACTTACTAAGCAAGTTACAACCCCTTTCTGCCTTAATCCACTGGAAAAGGAAGTGGTAAACCACTCCATTATCTTTGCCAAGAAAACCCCATGGACAATATTGATGTGCTATGGTGCACAGGATCATGAAGAGACAGGGCTGAACTATTGAACAAAGACAAACAATTTCATTGTCAGTCTTGAGAAAAATCGACCAAGAAAGTAAAGGTGCTAATAACCAATTAACTATTAAAAGACTAAAAAAAAAAGATAAAAAGGAAATAAAACTATCCCTGTTTGCCAACAATATGATGGTTTACTTGGTAACTTCTAGGGAATCAGAAAAGATACTGAGACTTCAGCAAAGCTGTAGGCTATAAAATAAATCCTCAAAAATCATCAGCATTTCTAAATAGAAATAACAAAGCACAAGAAGCAATAATAGAGAGGGAAAACTTATTTCAAATAACCATAAAATGCATAAAATATTTGTAGACCAATCTCCCAAAGCACACCAAAGACTCAAATAATTTCAATTACAAACTACTCCAAAAAGAAACAAATAATGCCATAATTTAAATACCTGGAGAAATATTCAGTGTTCATGGATAGGCCATGCCAATAATGAAGATAATAAAATGACAATAACATGATAAAAATGACAATACCACCAAAATTAATTTATATTTTTAATGCTAGATCAATCAAATTACCAAGTTAATACTTCACATAACTTGACAAAATAATTTTAAAAATTGATTTTCAAAAACAAGAAGTCAAGAATATAAGAGACAGAGGGGAATGCCACTGCCAAGCCTCAAATTATATTATAAAGCAGCAGTCACCTAAACCATCTGGTATTAATTAAAGAACAGAGAGATCAATGGAACAGACTAGACAAAGGAGATTCAGAAACAAAAGGACTCAATAACCCAGTGCCTGATAAAGAGAAAAAGATCAATTACTTATATGAAAAATTCCATATTTGATTTTAAAAAAAACTGCTGGGAAAACTGGAATTCGGGTTGCAACAATTTGACTTAGACCAGTACCTTACACCAAATTCCACAATACATTCTAAATATGCAACCTTAGTAACAAATATAGTACATTAAAAAATTAAAAGAGAAACAGATCCTCCACCTCTCAGGGCTATGGAAAAGAGATATATTCTTAACCAAACAAGAGGTAGGGACAATTACAAAAAGATAATTTACTTGAAACTGAAAAACTTCTACACAGACCACATTAATGCATCTGGAATAAAAAGGGAAACAATAAAATGAGGGGGGAAAAAACTTTGTATCAAATTTCTCTGCTAAGTATTTGGCAGCCAAGATAGATAAAGATATAGATATAGACATAGCTAGCACGTTTCCCAATGTATAAATGCTCAAAGGATACGTGAACAGTTCTCAAAAGAACTACAAAGCATTCACAACCATGTGGGAAAAAATTTCCAAATCATTAATAATAAGAGAAATGCAAATCAAATGACCCTAAGGTTTCACCTCACACCCTGAAATTTGACCAAAATGGCCCTAAAAATGACAACAGTCAATGTTGGAGGGATTATAGTCAGAAAGGTACTCTATTACATTGCTAACGGAGATGTGAAATAGTATAACCATTTTGAAAAGCAATTTGGAATCATGCAAAAAAGTGACTAATATGTCCATACCCTTTGAACCAGAGATTCCATTACTGAGCTCATACCCCTGAGGAAGCCACTGATAAGAGGCAAGTCCTCACATACTCCAAAATATTTACAGCAACACTTTTTGTGATAGCTAGGAAATGGAAATGAGGCACATGCTCAATTGGTAAATGGCTAAACAAATTGTGGTACATGAATGTAATGGAATATTACAGTGCTATAAGAAATTATGTATGTGATGAATACAGAGAAGCATGAAAAGATGTCCATGAACTGATGCAAAGTGAAGTTAAAGGAGCAAAATATATATATATATATATATATATTACATATATATATATATATATATACATACATACATACATACACACACACACACACACACACACACACACACACATTGTTGAGGACAAACTCGGTTAGGCAGCTTCTTGCAGCTGCTCCCAGGCTAACTGGATGCTGGCTCACCACTCTCTATGATGTGCAAAGTACAGAGCATCCTGAATTCTTGCTCACCCTGATAGTAGTAACGAAAAGGGAACTAAGTACAAGGGAGTATACAGCCTGACCCGAGTGAAACAGGAACACTAGATAAAAAATGTACATGATAGCTTTCAAGGTCTGCATGACATCATATGCCTAACATCATGGAACTAAACAAAGCAGTAATGGAGAACATAGTGGCTGATGAGTTTCCTTCTTTGTCTCATTGCTCTATAAAAATCTTGCACATTGTATTAATAAATGGAGTTCTATCCTGAACTGCCCGAGTGGTCTGGTTTATCTCATGTCTCTGATCATACTTGATGATGGTATCAAGTGGTCCCCGGGATACACAGTAACTACAACAATATAAACGGAAGGAACAATTACACACCAAAAAAATCAAAAATAAATATAACAAAACTATAAAGATCCAGCAGGACTTAAATGAAGAGAGATTAAAAGACATTTCCAACCTACTCCTTTGTAGAGGTGAGGGGTCACCAGGTGTTACACATTGCTTTTGGACTTTTCAATGTATCAATTAGTTGTGCTAACTTTTTTGCCTTTCTAAAAAAATACTATTTGTCTGCTTTTTTTTGGCAGGAAGGGGAGGGATACATGTGATAATAAAGTGATGTAAGAAACAGAAAAATCTCAGTAAAAACTTTTTTTAAAATAACCAATTAATCATTCCAAACATTGATACTCCCCTCAAAAAAAAATTCATGGTATAAAAAGTAATGTAATGGCAGTCCTAGTCCATGAGAACTCAGTGCTTAGGATATGGATGATATGGTATATAACCACATGAAAGCTTGGCAAGCCTGATTCTGGAAATACACGATGGAAGGACCTTTTCCCTGCCCACTTCAAAGCAAGAGCAAGTGGCCCTTGACTATTTCCTGTCAGTTTACTTTCATTGCTCAGTCATGTTCAACTGTTTATGACCCCATGGACCATAGAATGCCAGGCCTGTCCACGGGTTTTTCTTGGCAAAGATACTGAAGTAATTTGCCATTTTCTTCTCCAATGAATCACCTTTTGTCAGAGCCGTCCACTATAACCTATCTATCCTGGGTAACCCTTCACAGCATAGCTCCTAGTTTCATTGGGCTACACAAGGCCCTTCACCATGATAAGGCAGTACTCTAGGTGTGGGGGGGGGGGGGGAGGCGGGGAGGAGGTTTGTCAGCTTTACTACATGGTAACAAAAAAACCTCTGAATTGGCTACTGAAGTGGAACTGAGTATACACAGAAAATGTTCAAGCCATGATCTGTCCATCTTTTCCCTAGAGGCTTTTAAGCAGGGAGGAAGAAATATTGGGCTTTAACATAAGAGAACAGGTAACAGTAGCAGCAGAGCGAACTACTTTGGCTACCTTTCCTTCACCCCCCCTTACCCCATCAGGCTGCCACATGGCCGTGAACACATGGTGACTATTTTTTTTAACTGTTTATTCTTTCCTAATCTTAGGTGAATAAGTGTCAGAGATAGAACAGATCAGAGTATGACCTTGTAAGCTTCAAAAGGTGGGGATGGCCATCCAACATCCCTTCAGTGATCAAAGTCAAGTGGACTCAAACCTAAAAAGAATTGCTACCAAACATTCTCTCACCATACACCATCTCTTTTGTCACATGATTAATCTCAACCAATCTCCATTGCTTCTCTGATTCACCTGACCACACACACTGCAGCAAAGTAGATGGATTGACTGTGTTTGCTGGTCTACCATTATATCTTTTTTCTTCAAGGAACCCCTTGGACTGCTTGGCAGATGTCCCAGGTCCTGTGGACTGCATTTTGAGAAATACTGGATTATGATCTCCACAGTCCTTTCCAGTGCTAATATTCTATCTTCTTATGACCTGAAACACTGACTTGGTGTTTGAGTTTCCAATATCTCCTTTTTCCTACTAGGTTCATATTCTAAATCACTATATTGTCATATTGCTTTAAGTTAACATTCATAAATCTGGCAGAACTAACTATCTGTCTGTCATCTGTGTTTTCCTTAAACTAGATACCTAGCTGAAATGCCAAATGGAAATTAACTATATGAACTAATGTTGAATATTTACATTATACAATGGAGCCAAAGGATATATAAGGCCTTTATGACTGTGGTCTAGGCTCTCCACAAGGCAGGGTTGGGATGCTGTGTGGTCCTGCCTGTCCACAGTGCTAGGTCACAGGAGTGGGCTTTCCAATTTTCCTTCAGAACCTAGACGCTGTTGGGGTGGTTTGGCCCCCACACAAGTGACACAACAACTCATGGACAGGAATGAATCCAGAAACTATATCCTCCCACCTCCATCACCCCACCCCCTATACTCAGCCTTAGAAAAAGAGAGAAGAGATTAAGAGTTCACATTTATACATTGCTTTATGGTTTACAACCATCCTATCAAGTAGATGGTGGAAACAGCATTACACCCACTTTTGTTTACAGATTTAGAAATGGAGCCTCCAAGAGACAACACAATACCCAATGTCACACAGTTTAAATTGGAAAAACAGGATTCAAATACAGATCTTCAGACTCCAAATGCAGGGCTCTTTCCACTAAGCCCCCATGCTGCCCCAAATAAACAAGAGAGCTGGCAAGAACAAAGACAGGAGAAGCTGAGGAAGGCCTTTCTACTGTTCCACAAAAATAAAATTAACAACAAAAAAAAAAACTTTAGGCAAAGACATAACTAACACTTGAGGCAAGTATCACAAAGCCCTTTCCCCTACCTGCCAACACTAGGGCTGCTGATGCCCAAATTGCCATAGACTGGGGCAGGATAGATTGGGGTATAACTGGGCATGATAGAGGAGCTCACCCCAGCCCACAATCTGTAATACTTAGTCATTTTAACTAATTCCTCTTGTTAACTAGGTGCTAGGCTCTGTTGTTTCTATATATTCCATGTTGCTGAAATGCCAACTCAGTGTCCTTTGAATTTAACTCTCTCCAAATGAGGCACCCTTAGGCAAAACCCCAACAGGATCGTGAAGAATCAGGCACAATTGAAATGACTCAACCACCACAACATAAATGGTGTTCCTAAAGTATAGCTTCCACTATTTCACTGCCCTATTTAAAGGTTCCCTATTGATCAATTTCAAACTCTTCTATTTTTCATTTAAAGCCCTTCAAGATAGATAATTTGGATTAATAAATATAATACAAGAAAATAAATAATTTGGATCAAGAAATAGATTGATTCATTCCATCATTTAGCTATAACATATAAATCTTTCTTTTCAAGTATTACCAACGTGAAACCCAGTGGCTAAGCAGAATAGATGGAGCCATAGATTGAGTGGTGGACCTAGAGTCAGGAAGACCTGAGCTCAAATTATGCCTTGAGCACTTACTAGCTGTAGGGAGCCTGGGCAAGTCTTAGCCTCTCTTAGCCTCAGTTTCCCCATCCATAAAATGGAAGTAATAATAGCACCTACCTCACATGGTTGCTGCAAGCATCTAATAAGATAATATATGGAAGGTCCTCTTCAAACTTTAAGGCACCATATAAATGCTAGCCATTATTACTGGTAGCTCTATGAAATACACAGCATTTTGTTATTGTTACTCTGCAGACATCCAAGTGGTCTCTTTGGGGATGCAGCATAGAATCATGGATAAACTGCTAAGCTTGAGGTCAGATCAAGAAGAAATGTGTTCACACCTTATCTCTAACAGTTACCAGCTATTGTGACCATGAAGATGTCGCAGTTTTATCGTCAGGAGCAAAGGGCATAAGCATAGCATCAACTTCCCAGGGTGGTTATAAGGCTCCAACATGAAGGGTTTTACAAATTCCAAAGTAATAAGATGTCATTCCCTTTCACTTGTGATTTCTACCCCACTCAAAGATGTATGGCCTCTGGAGGTGGGGGCAGAAAGCATTAGATGAGGGGAGAACAGAATAGGAGTGACCAGCTGCTGGTTGGCTGGATGGGAGCGAAGATTTCAAAGGATATTGAAGAGGCAATGACTAAGCACATATTTCCTTGGAAGTGCATGGGCCACTGGTTACACACACACACACACACACACACACACACACACACACACACCACTCCTGACTCTAAGGAGACTGGTATGGCTGCCAAATAGGGGTTATGACCTGGGGCACTTACATAGCTCCAAAGTCCCATTCTGCTGATGGTATAGAGGGTTTTGACACCTGTGGCTGTAACAAATGCATTGTACCTCTCCCTTTCCTGCCCATTGCATTTTCTCCTTCCTATATGGTATGAATCCCATCAAATTTCCACTGCTGGCATCTAGACCTGGGTTTCTCAAGGCTTCCCTGAGGATGACTACAACATCCAGCCTGGCATTCTGGTTTCCAAAATCTCTATGGCTATAACTCCCAGGTCCCCAACTACATTCCCTGTACCTGGCACTGAAAAATTAAGGAAAAAAATGACACAGACCCAAACCCCAAACCTGTTCCTCAGGGCCACATGGTCTCAGTGTGGAGTGAGATGGCCTTCAGGTCATTCCCCTACTTACTACTTGGTGTCCTCTATCCTCCACCCCTGGGCTCCCCAGGAAAGAGAGAGTGTCTGGGTTAGTCTGGTCAATTTAAAGACAGACGGCTTGAGCTACACAGCCCACAGGAAAGAGGCTGCTTTCCAACACGACAGGCAAACAGAATGGCCCTGCCACAGCCGATACTCTGGTCTTTCAGAAGCACGTCCCTGGTATCTCCCACATAGACAATCTGCAGTGATGTGGGCATGCTCAAAACCCCATGACGTCATTCTTTATCAGTTCTATAGTCACTTACTGAACATGGTCATGTACGGGGAAAGAGCCAGAGAGAATTGCAAGCAAACCAAAGTCCAAGCCAGACAGAGTACTCCTAGCAGCTCTTTCCTTCTCTCTCCATAGGAATCATTTCCCAAAAGGAGCTCCCATATTTGAGGAAATTTTTTAATGTGCTTATTTTGCAATTAGCACAGATGAAGCAGGCCTTTCTAAAATTTTCCTTAGGGAGACAAAAAGCTCTGTCCTCAGCACTGTGCCACCGCTCTCTAAACTGCCTCCTTTGTAGAGCAGGTGTGAATCTAGAAGGAATCTAGAAATTATTTTGTCCAATTCCCTCACTTTTCAGATGAGGAAACTGAAGCCCAGAGAGGTCATAGAATCAGAGATTCAAAGTTGTCAGAAGCCTTAGAGATTATCTAGTCCAACTCCAACTACATCTGGAAAAACTAAGTCCTACAGTAATTGAGTGAAATCTCAAATTCACACAGTAAGTGGTAATAACAACAATAAGTTAGCACCAATGAAGAATTTTAAGGCTTGCAAGAGACTTTTACATATGCCATCTCATTTGATCTTCACAACTACCCTTTAAGGTAGGTTCTAGTATTGACCCATTTTACAGATGAGGAAACTGATAAATTAAGCTATTTGTACACATTCACCAGCTAGTAAACATTTGAGGTAAGATTTGAACACAGATCCCACTGACTACAGGTTGAGTGCTCCATGAACTGTACTACCCAGCTAGTGATAATAGAGCTGAGTCTAGAACCCAACTCTTCTTTCTGGCTTCATGCTATTCCCACCATTTAACAAAGCATTAACTTATCCTTTGTCCTAAGAAGATTGGAAGACAATTTTCCTCTTTATCTCAATATACAGATAAGAAAACAACCTCCCATTATCTCTTCAAATTGGCCTGTGGGGTCGTAAGCAGAGAGAATCTACTAATTTGCAGAGATATGAGAGAATAACTTGCCTTTTTCTTGGGTTCTTGGAGTCACGTTATCCCCCAAGAGTCACAAAGAGGGAACCGAGGCCTCAAGCAAATCCAATCAGGTCCCCTTCATCCCATTTTCCAAACCTGATCTTCTTCCCCTCTGGGAACTGTCTGGGTCCCAGGCCTCCCCCAATCCCAACCTTTTTCTATGATCCTTAAATACAAGCAGCACGATGTTTAGATTGATCTAAGTACTGCAAATTTTGAAACCAAATATCAGCAATTAATCCTCCCATTCTTTTCTGCCAAGTCCTGCCCTCCCAGCTCTCTGACTGATGGTAAAGCAGCCCTCTCCAGCAGAGGTGGGGACAAAGCTTCAGGGGGTAAGTGATAGCATCAAAGCTGCAGAAGGAACCTCTTTCTGTTTTGGCATTCTCTTGCTGGGTCTCTTTCATTGCCTTCTTTTTTATGAGGCATGCACTGCTGGGCTTTTTAATTTAATTGTGTGTTTTTATAAGTTTGTACAAATGCCCAGAGACCTTCAGGCAACCCAGATAGGGAGGGAAGGTAGGTGGGCATTTTGTAAGCCAGGAGATGAATGGATAAATAAATGAATAAATAAGTTTATACTAATTAATTAAGTGCATGCATGTGTCCAGGAAGGAAGGAGGGAAGGAAGGAAGGAAGGAAGAAAGGAAGGAAGGAAGGAAGGAAGGAAGGAAGGAAGAAAGGAAGGAAGAAAGGAAGGAGGGAAGGAAGGAGGGAGGGGGGGAGGAAGGAAGGAGTTAGGGGGCATCAAGGTGGAGTGGGAAGGATTCTGGATTTGTAGTCAGAGGGTTAAAATTCTCATTTTGCTTCATAATACTTGTATAATCTTGGACAAGTCCCTTCTCTTCTCTGCCTTAGTTTCCTCAACTGATGAATGAGGGGGTAGGTCTAGATGACCCCTAAGGTAGTTTCCTATTATAATTCTATGATCAAATGAATGAATGAAGTCATTATTTAAAACTTGAGATCCTAAATTAAGGCCTTCTCCTATTTGAAGTAGGAAATGATTCATAGATATTTCCTTTCAGACTGGATGCAGATCAAGAGGTAAATATTTCCAAAGGTGTTGATGACAGTCTTAGATGGCTTAATGGGAAAACCACCTTCCAGGAGACACCAGAACCATTCCCTCTACCCCCAGCTTCCCTGAGCACTGACTGTCATGGACAGCAAGAGCAATTCAGCAACTCAGAGGTCAGTGACCAGGCCGTGGGTCTCACAGGGTTGGCTCTGAATGCCTAACCACCCAAATCTGTAGCCTCCAGAGATATCCTTTCAAAGCCACCCTTGGGAATCTACTAAGTCCAGGAGATCTGAGAGCCATTGCTGGCTTCTTCTTGTTTGTCCATAACTAGGGCCTTTCTAAATTTAGTCCTACAACACACCCAAGACACTTGCTGTAATGGGACACAACCAACTTTTTACCACCCAGGAGTTAAAAGGAGCCCAGGGCAAGTGAAAAATGAGGTGGTCTTGTCAAGGGAGACAGAGATCAAGTCCATTTCTGAAACCACTCACCCTATTCGCTACACAATTTTTTAAAGTCTGGATTGATATTTAAGACCTGAATTAAATTAGATACTTAGTTTTTAATTAACCCCCATCTTAAAGGGGCTTTTTTTTCCCCAAACATAATAAGCCCCAGGCACCACTATGTCTTACAAATGAATTGTACCCAGATGTCTACACTTGACTCTCCATTTTCCAATTATCTTTGATCAAGAAGAAGAATTCCACAGATCTAGTTTCGAGAACTTAATTGGCTTCCTTATATTTCTCTATTGCTGCTCCTCCTGATTGCCAGGGCTGACTATGTGCCTGTCCAACTCTGGCGCTGGCTCCCCAGCCTGGCCTCTCCCCAGCAGGATAGTGCAGATTATCCTGACTTCACTTCTCTCCCAAGGACCACCAGCATTTGCCTTGGTCCAGCCAGACAATGTGTGTATACTCATAATTATGCCCTCTCATTCTGCTTGATGTCCCCAAGCCTGGGACCTTGACCCACTCAACTGGTAGCCCTGACAGACATCTCCCCCTTACTCTGAACACTGATTTTGAACCCTGCCCATAACTCTGCACCATCCAGCCTGGTGGTAGATAAGAAGTCCAAGGACATCAGTGTACCTTGTTGACCAGGAAAATTCCAAGGTGCATCTGAAGAATACTAGAAACTCTCCTAGTGATGAAGGAGGGATGACAGGTTGGTTGGTTGGGTTCTCCTTACCTCGTTTGTATCATTCCTGTCCAAATGTCCCCATTTAAGCCTCACTCAGGCCTGAAACTCTAGTTTCTCTTCAGACTCCAGATCTCTTATTTCATGCAACAGAGTGCCTAGGTGGTGCAGTGAATAGACTCAAGGACCTGAAATTAGGAAGACTCATCTTCTTGAGTTCAAATCCAGCCTCAGATACTTGCTAGCTGTGTGCCCCTGAGCAAGTAATTTAACTCTGCCTCAGTTTCCTCATCTGTAAAATGAGCTGAAGAAGGAAATGGTAAACCACTCCAGTATCTTTGCCACAAAACCCCAAATGGGATCATGAAGAGTTGGACAAGACCCAAACAACTAACAACAGCAACAACAAATTTGATACAATAATGGAATTTAGACTTTAGCAATCATAGAATATACAAAGAAACTAAGGCCCAGAGAACCTAACTCCAGGCACATCAGTTCACACCAATTCTGGCTTGGTCCTTTGACCTTGGTTTTTTCTTAATAATAGTTCACATCTAGAGAGTGTTTTATGGTTTACAAAATGGTTTCTTTCTAACGATCCCATGCCAGTGCTAGAAAGATTCATGCAAGGAGTTTTGGCTTCATTTCCTTTACCAACCCCAATGGCAAGCTGTCTAGAACTTAGTAGGAGAAAGAAACAAGCATTAATCATGGGCTTATTATTTGTCGGGCTTTACAAATATTAGCTCATCTTATCTTCAGTACGTCCTTCATAGATGTACACTTATCATCTAATTTGATCCTTTCAACAACCCAGTGAAAATAAGTGTGATTTTTATCCCATTTTATAGATAAAGAAACAGGCAAACAGAGGATAAATGACCTGTTCAGGATCACACAGCTACTAAGTATCTAAGGGAGGATTTCAATTTTAGTCTTCCTATTGTCAGCCCAGCTCTCTATCCATTGGACCACCTAGTCCTAGGGAACTGTCTGAGCTGAGAGAGGATAAGTGATTTTCCAAAGTCACACAACTAGTAAATGTCTAGGTTAGGAGTTAGATTGTCAGGGAACCGCAGTATAATGCTACTTTCTTCCATTATTTTACCAATGGATCTGAAGTCAGAAGGCCCCAGTTCAAATTCTAACACTTCCTCTTCCTATCAATGTGATTCTCTTGTTCAGTCACGTCCGGTACTTCATGATCCCATGGACTGTAACAGGACAAAGCCTTCTATCCTCCACTGTCTCTCCAAGTCTATCCAAGTTCATGTCCATTGTTTCCAAAGTCCATTTACCTCTATGAGCCTTGGTTTCTTCAACTGCAAAATGAGGAGGCAGGGCTAGATGACCTGGAAGTCATGAGGTCACCCAGTTCTAAACTTAAGATCCTAAGATGCTATGAATGAATGAATGAATGAGTGAGTGAGTGAGTGAGTGAGTGAATGGAGATTATCTTCATTATCTAAAGTCTCTAACACTTTCTCCAATTTACCCAATATATATTATTTGTACATAGTTCTTTTCATGTGAAAACCACAATTAGATTATAAGCTCCTTAAGGGCAAGGGCTCTTTTTGTCTTTTTTTTATATCCCCAGTGTTTAGCACAGTGTCTGAAAGTCAACTAACATTTATTAAGCACCTACTATATGCCAGTCACCATACCAAGCAATGGGGATGAAAAGAAAGGCAAAAACAGTCCCTGTCCTCCAGCAGCAGTCTAATGGTACTTGATGAAGGTTTATTGACTGAGCTTTAATGGAGTGATTCACCTAAGCATCCTTGGCTTCTTCCAAGTCTGAACAGTACTACAGCCCAGGTCTCCTTCAATCCCCAGACCACTACTTTTTCTCAAGTATGCTACACCATTTGAGGGAATGGACCAGGAAGAACACACACACACAAACACACACACACACACACACACATACTCAAATACACACACACACAAACACAGACACAAATGCACACACTCACACAAACACACACACACAAATACACACACACAAAAAACACACACACAAATACACACACACACACACACATCTCTACTGAAATCCCACCTTTCCAAATACATTCCTTTGACTTGAATGCAGTTCAACCCTAAAATTTTTGAGTCTCACTTCCTTCTTTGCCATCCTAGCAATAATTAGCCTATTGTTGCATCCATCTGGGAAGGTAATTATGTCCTTCAAACCTCTTTGGTCAAATGATTAACAACCACCAATTTTCACAGTTGGGTTCAAAAGTCATTGTTTCCTCTATGTTTCATAGATCATGAGATAGTATAGACGTTTGCAAGCCAAGCTATATTATGCCCTGGCACCAAACAAAGACAGCATTGGCATTGGCCAAGCAGTAGCATGACAGGTCCAAAGTAGCATTTGAGGTCCAAAGAGGTCTTGCACTGTTCTCTGCTAGAGTTAACTTGAGTGTTCTAGGTTCTGGAGTCTTGGCAAGGTCATTGTAACATTGGGGATGCATACACAAATAAGTGAGTGCATGCATGGTGCTACCCATATGCCCACTAAAGGTAAAGGGTGCAAAGAACCACTATCCACAAGTGACTTCACACTGATTAAATCTAAATTCATTCTGATGTTTACACAGGCTAAATGAGGGTGAGATTAGCTAAGCATATATGGAAACGCCAAGACTTGGGGTTGGAATGGGAGTAGGGAGATGAAGGAAATAGGAGCTGGGATTACAAGTCTGCCAATCATTCAAAAATTCTATAACCAGAGTGCTTATTGAACATACTAAGAGAGAATGGGGAATCTTATACCAATCTGCAGACACAGAAATGGCCCTAAGGATTCTAAAATGGAAAAAGGCATGAGGTCCTAAGGGGGAAGAGTATCCTCTTTCCAATCCCTCTTCTCCAAAGGCAATGTGATAGAGTACAAGGAGTGAGGGCAGTGACTTGGGCCAAAGCCCTGACCAGACACTTTGACTACCGTGGCAGGCAAGCACCAGAAATCATGTCTGAGGTGAGCTGCTTCTGGGGAGGCCATGGGTCATTCATGGGCCCAGCCTTGGGCAGGGCTGTGGAGGAACTCCTGGAGAATGTCATTGCCACAGAAGGCTTGAGGGAGAAGAGTAAGCACCATCAAGTAGCTTCTTTACTAACTAATGATCTTGCTAACCAGACGCTAAGCTCTATTGTTTCTATGGGGCTGAAGGACTACAATGTGTGATCAGCACCTTCCAAATCTCCCACCTAAAGGCAAAGCTCCAACTGACCCACCTTAGTTACAGATCTAACCCAACTCCAGTTTCTAGCTCTGACACCCGTTGTCTCTATAACCTTGGGAAACTATAACCTCTGAAGCTCAGTCTCCTCAGATTCCCAAGATTCCAAATCATAGATTTAAGTTTAATGAGACCTTAGAAGTCATAGAGACCATAGAGCCATAGGCCTAAAGTTGGAAAGGACCTCAGTGGTCATCTAATCTAATGACCTCATTTTACAGATGAGATCACTGAGACCATGGAGGTGAAGTGAGACTAACGAGAGTAAAAATAATAAACAGCATTTCTATAGCACTTAAAGGTTTACATAGCACTTCCCATATGTTAGCTCATTTAATTCCCACAACCCTGAGAAATTATTATTCTCCCCATTTTACAGATGAGGAAATTCAGACCCAGAGAGGTTCTATGATTTGTCCTGCTAATAAGTGTCGAGGCAGTATTTGAACTCAGGTCTTCCTGACTCTAAGGGCAGCATGCTAACTATTGCACCTCACTGCCCACAAAGTGACTAGACCATGGTCCCAAGGACAGCAAATGGCAGGCAAAGCAAACTTTAATATGCTATATGAATGTGAGTATTATTGTCCTTATTTTTCAGACAAGGAGAAGTGGGCATTGAACTTAGGGAATACAAAGAGAGGAGATGCAGTCAGCATTTCAATTCAGTTTTAGACCAAGCCATTGCTTGAATCATTGAATTCCTTTCATGTTAGCTCCCTTACTATTTCCCTTATTCCTTTCATTCTCCAAGATAAACAGCAAGCAAATAATCAATGCCACAGACTCACTTGGCAGATGTTTCTCTTTGTTCTTCCCCAGGTGCTTCAGGTTCAGTATTTGGGTAAATAAATTAATTAGACCATGCTGAGCCACTGCCTCGGTTAGTGAACATATAAAGGCACCGGGGTCAAAGGACACACCTCACCTTGAGGAGAGCTCAGGGGTCTGTAGTCAGAGCAGAACCACTGAATCATCCAAAGTCAAGATCTAAGAAGACAAGGGAGGTCTGAGCGAGGCAAGGTCTGAGTCAGATTCAGCCAAGAAGTCAAGAAGGCAACAGAGCCAAACCCCAAAGGTCAAGGCAAAGGTGGGTTGGTTGGTGGAACAGTCAGTAATCAACAATCATCACAGAAACCAGCAGAGCAGGAAAAAATGAGGAGACAGAGAACCAAGAAACAATGAGTCACGAACTCGGCCAAGCTCCTGGAGGTAGCTCAGATTCAGAGGGGAATTGCTGATCTGTGTTGGTAAGAGACATTTCTATTTGTGAAGTATACCTACACTGATGAAATCATAGATCAGACCCACACCCCTCAAAAAAAAATGTTTAACATCATGTAAACAAGAAGAAAGTCAACTGTTTTTTAACTGAATGAAATTAAACCAATTTACAATGTTTTAATTGCAGCTTATTCATTTATTTGGATGTTTCCAAATATCTCAATGCTTGACATTGTGGAACAATTCATCTGGAAACTTGATTGTCTTTCTTAATCCATATATTTGGCATTGTGTAGACTCTGCCTCCTCCTCCTCCATCCTAATGCCCTACTCCCGCCTCCCCTTTACTCTCTGTAATTGAATAATTATATGCCCCAATATTCACAGGCTTATCCCTTGGTAATCCTGCTTTGATCCTGCCTCAGTCCCTGACTGGATTACCCTGATGTGGCATGTCTGGCTTTGTGACTAAACTGTCTATGAGCCTAGGGACATTCACCAAATGAATGCTGTGCCTGCCTCCTGACCTGTCTTTGGCAGGCGCTGAGTCTTCCAAGAGGGGATTAGTCTGGATTTATGTGACCATGAAAAGCCTACTCACTGCTCAGCTACCACCAAGGAATCAGCTCACCCTCCATGCCCTGTCCCTGTTCCAGGGCCTGGGGGGATGGGAGGGGTAGGGAAGGAGGGTGAGAAGAGAGCCTTTTTTAGGGCTGGGATTTGGTAGGTTAAGGACTAGGGAGTCAGAGCAAAGGGAGAAGCAAGGAAGGAGGTTTTGTTCATTGTGTCTCAGTTGCTAAACTAGGGCTGGTGATAGGGAAAGAAAGGAATAAGGGAGATTCTTTGGGACAGAAAAGCATATGGGTATGGAATCCAACTAGCTGTGGCATTTCATGAAAGTAGCTTCAATTCTCTGAGACTCAATTTCCCCATTTGTGAAATGAGAATAACAATCAAAGTCTAATTTTTTAATTAGGCATGGGTGTACAAAGACAAAAGTGTAAGTCACTTCTCTCAAGAAACTTACATCCTGGGGGGCGGAGCCAAGATGGCAGAGTAGAAACAGCATTTCCAATGTGCTCTGCCCCACACAAATTTCAAACAATGTGAAAGGGAGCTCCGAACAACTTCTGGAGCCACAGCACCCACAGAACGGCACATAGAAGCTAACCTCCTGCTGAGGACAGCCCAGCAGCCCTGCAGGGAGCAGCCAGAGCAGCGCTCTGAGAGCAGGCAGCACAGCGCGCTGGGAACGGACAGCGCAGCCCTCAGAGCCTAGCCCAGGTCCTCGGTTTTAGCCCTAGGGCGGCTGGGCCTTCAGCCTGCTGGTGGAACCCCAGAACACCAGCAATTGTGGCGATTCCAGAATTATCAGCACAGATATGCCTAGGACAAAGTGAGAGGTTAGTGCCCTATGGACTTTGGGACCAGTATTTGGGGAACACGTGGCTTCCTCCCCTGGGGGCAAAAAGCTGCTGAAGAAACAGCTGCACAGAAGCCATTTTGCAGCATCAGTAGTGGCTCTAGCTCCTGGTCTTCGAACTGTAGGAAGATCCAGCAATCAGTCTGGGGGTTAATCGCTTTTGCTTTAAACTGCCTGGATCTGGATTGTGGTCTGGGGGGGATGTTTGGGGTGAGTATCCAACTTGCCAGAGTGGGTGGAGGCTTTACAGAGGCCACCCAACTGGCGGAAGTTGTGAAGACCCCACGCTTGGGTGGAAGCTCCCCTGTCTGGTGGCAGAGTCCTACTGTGGCAACAAGCCCCAAAATCAAGTAATTAAGTGGCAATATGCCTAGGCAAATGAAACAAAATAAACAGAAAAGTTCAACATTGGACTCCTATTTTAGGGGCAAAGAGGCTCAAAGCATGGAGGAAGACTGTGAGGTCAGAACTCCTGCACCAAAAGCCCCAAATGAAAATACAAGCTGGCTACAGGCCATAGAGGACCTTAAGAAGCAGATAAGAGAAGTAGGGGAAAATTTGGGGAAGAGAAATGAAAAAGATGCAAGAAAAGTATGAAATGACAGTCAACAGGCTGACTGAGGAAAATAACACCTTACAAAATAGACTAACTCAAATGGCAAAAGAGGCTCAGAAAGGCAATGAGGAGAAGAATGCCTTAAAAAGTCAAATTTGCCAGATGGAAAAAGAATCTCAAAAGCTCACTGAGGAAATTCATTCCTTCAGAGTTAGACTGGAGCAAATGGAAGCTAGTGACTTTATGAGAAATCAAGATGCTGTTAAACAGATCCAAACAAATGAAAGAATAGAAGGCAATGTGAAATATCTCATGGGAAAAACCACTGACCTGGAAAATAGATCCAGGAGAGATAATTTAAAAATTATTGGACTACCTGAAAGCCATGATCAAAGAAAGAACCTAGAAATCATCCTTCAAGAAATTCTCAAGGAAAATTGCCCTGATGTTTTAGACCCAGAGGGCAAAATAGAGGTTGAAAGAATCCACAGATCACCTCCTGAAAAAGATCCCAAAAAGAAAACTCCCAGGAATATTATAGCCAGGTTCCAGAATCCCCAGATCAAGGAGAAAATACTACAAGCAGCCAGGAAGAAACAATTTCAATATTGTGGAAACACAATCAGAATAGCACAGGACCTGGCAGCTTCTACACTGAGGGATAGAAGGGCATGGAATATGATATTCCAGAGGGCAAAAGAGCTGGAAATGAACCCAAGGGTCACCTACCCAGCAAAACTGAGTATCTTGTTTCAGGGGAAAATATGGTCATTCAGTGGAATAGAGGACTTTCAAGCATTCTTGATGAAAAAATTAAATGTTTCATAAGATGTCCAGGCTGTGGGGCTCAGAGATTCACCTTGCCTAATGGCAAAGTCGAAGGGGGTACAGGAGAAGATATGGGAGAGAGCAGATTGGATGAGGGGATATCTGGTGGGACTGCTATTCTGGGGTGGTGGGTAGGGAAAAAAATGGGGGAAAAATGTAACTCATAATCTGGTGGAAATGAATGATGTAAACCAGAAGTTAATAAAGCATTTGTTTAATTTAAAAAAATAATAAATAAATTAAAAATTAAAAAAAAAGAAAAGAAACTTACATCCTTGGGAGGGGGGGGGGGAAGCAACATGTAGACATATAGCTGTATACAAAACAGATACAAGGTGAAGGAGGAGGGGAAGAGGGCAATACCTCTCAGGGTTCTTGTAAAAAAAAGTGTTTTGAAACTGGGGAAAGTCTATAAGAATACAAGTCATTCCCCAATAGATAAATGGTCAAAGGATATGAACAGGCAATTTTCAGAGGAAGAAATGAAAGATATCTATAAGCATATGAAAAAATGTTTTAAATCACTATTGATTAGAGAAATACAAATCAAAACAACTCTGAGGTACTACATCTCACTGGTCAGTTTGGCTAAGATGACAAAGCAGGAAAATGATAAATGCTGGAGAGGAGGAAATTTGGATTTTCGGAAATCTGGAAAAATTGGAACACTAATGCATTGTTGGTGTTCCGAAGTGAGTCAACCATTCTGGAGAGCAATCTGGAACTATGCCCAAAGGGCTATAAATAAGTGTATACCCTTTGACCCAGCAATACTACTTCTAGGGCTGTATCCCAAAGAGATCATGGAAGTGGGAAAAGGACCCATTTGTACCAAAATATTTATAGGAGCTCTTTTTGTGGTGGCAAAGAATTTGGGACTCAAGGAGATACCCATCAATTGGGGAATGGCTGAACAAGTTGTGGCATGTGAATATAATGGAATACTATTGGGAGCAGAAGGACTTCATAATAACCTGGAGAGACTTATACAAACTGATGTTGTGAGAGCAGAACCAGGAGAAATTTGTATACAATTACAGACACATTGTATGTGTGACAACTAACTTTGATAGATTGGGCTCCTTTCAACAATTCAAGGTTATAAGACAACTCCCAACTTTCATGATGGAAAGGGATATCCATATCCAGAGAAAGAACTAGAGTCTGAATGCAGATTGAAGCCAACTACTTGCTCTTTTTTTTGTTTTGTTTAGTTTCTTCTTTCTCATTGTTCACTCCATTGGTTATAATCCCTCTTTACAACTTGACTAATGTTTAATGTGAAGGTATTTGCAGATTCTGTATTTGATGGCATGGTACCATGGTGGGGGAGGGGGGAGAGAGGAAGGGGGAGAAAATTTGAAACTCAAGGGACTATGGAACTGAATGTTGTAAACCAAAAGTAAATAAATAAATTTAAATTTAAAAAAGGACCTGGGGAAATAAAATTTACAGCAAGTTTCTCTGATAAAGGCCTCATTTTTCAATTATATAGGAAACTGAGACAAATGTATAAAAATAAGAGCCATTCCCCAATTGATAAAAGGAAGTTTTCAGAAGATGAAATCAAAGCTATTGATAGTCATATGAAAAAATGTTCTAAATCACTATTAATTAGAAAAATGTAAATTAAAACAATTCTGAGGTACTGCCTCACATATATCAGATTGTTTAATATGACAGAAAAGAAAAATGACAAATGTTGAAAAGAATGTGGGAAAATTAGGCCACTAATACCCTATTGTTGGAATAGTGGACTAATCCAGCCATTCTGGAAAACAATTTGAAGCTATGCTAAAGACCATAAAATTATTCATAGCCTTATACCTATCAATACTACTATGAGTTCTGCATCCCCAAGAGATCCAAGAAAATGGAAAGGACTTGTACACACAAAAATATTTATAGCAGCTCTTTTTGTGGTGACAAAAATTATAAATTGAGAGGATGCCCATCAATTGGGAAATGGTTGAAGTTGTGATATGTGATTGTGATGGAAAACTATTATGCTATTAAAAATAACAAGAGGGATGGTTTCAGAAAAACCTGAAGAGACTTATATGAACTGATGCAAAGTGAAGTGAGCAGAAACAGAGCATTGTACACAATAACAGCAATATTGTAACAATGATCAATCATGAAAGACTTAACTACTCTGATTAATGCAATGATCCACAACTATTCCAAAAGACTCATGATGAAAACTGATCTCCACCTCCAGAGAGAGAATCAATGGACTCTGATTACAGATTAAGCATATTTTTTAACTTTATTTTTCTTACTTTTTTTGTAGCATGGCTAATATGGAAATATGTTTTGTATGACTTTCACATATATAACGGGTATCATATGGTTTGTCTTCTCAATGGGTAGGAAAGGGACTGGAGGGAGAGAGAATTGGACCTTAAAATTTAAAAACAAGGGTTAGTTAAGTGGTGCAGTGAATAGAGTACCAAGCCTGGAGTCAGGAGAACCTGAGCTCAAATTTGACCTCAGACATTTGACACTTACTAGTTGTAGACCTTCGGCAAGTCACTTAACCCCAATTGCCTTGCCTTCCCCCCTCCAAAAAAAATTAAAAAATAAATATTTTTAAAGTGTTCTGTGAAATTCTATATAAAGGTGAGTTTGGACAATTGTGTGGTGCTACATTCAGTTGTGTCAAGGCATCCCAGATCTGCTTCTGATTTGGACCTTGCTCACTAGATGCACTTGGAGTTTGAAAGAGACATTGTGGTGGCTAAGGGGTTATGAATCCACTTTTAGAAGAGACCTCAGAGGCCATCTGGTACAATCTCCCATTTTTCCTGATGAAGAAACCAAGGCCTAGAGTAGGGTCCTCTTTTTTTATTCTGGAATTCTGTGATTCTGCAAAGTTAATAACTTGTTAATATTAATAACTTATAACAATAACTTGCCCAATGTCACATAGGTAGCAAAGTCAGGATTCAAACTCAAGTCCTCTGACACAAGCACCCTCTCCAGTGTGCCATGCTAGCTCTCCTTTCTAAAAAGTATAACCATCCCAAGGAATGATACTATATCCTCTAGAGATCTACTTTGAGGATTCAAAATTCTACCCATAGGATACTAGAATGGAAAGGATTTTAGATATTATCCAGTTCATTCCCCTCATTCATTTTGCAGAGGAAGAAACGGACCCAAAGAGATGAAGTTTGTTCAAGTGGAAGATCTGGAGCCCAGGAGTTTTTCCAACAATTCCAAAACCAGTATTCTTTCCACGTGACATTGGGATTTTGTACTAATGGACTCCCAGAAATAAGGATACATACTAATATCCCTAGATAATTATTAATAACAACAATGGCAGCAACACTAAAGATAGCAAGAATTTATGTAGCAATTTAAGGTCTGCAAAGGGCCAATCAAGCACAACCCTTAATAACCAGGCTTCTCTCCATGCCACAATGGGACATAGGACCAGAAAGCCACGCAAAAAAATTGATGCCTAATTCTTAGGATGTGGCCATCTGGCCTTGGCTAATCATGTTGCCTAAAATTAGAGTCACTATTCTCTTTACTCTGTTTTAGACTTGGAACATATAAGGGAAGAATAGGAAAATGGTCCTGGCAGGAACTTTAGCAACAGTTTCAATGATAAAACAGTGTGGATAACATCTTACCGCTTAATGACACATCACAACAGGAGTCCATTTCCAATCTACCACATAGTACCTATGTGACCTCCAGCCATTCACCTTCTCTGGGTCTCAGTTTCCTCAACTGTAAAATAAGGGTATTAAATTAAATGACCTTGAAGGTATCTTTCACCTCTAAATTTATATTCCTACGTATCACACAATGCATGAAGATGGAAGGAGGCACATTTTTCCATGATGTCAAAAAAACCTTTCTAACAATTAGTGGCAGTCAGAAGTCCAAAAATGAATTGCCATATTGAGGGGTAACAGATTCCCTCTCCAACTCATGGGGACTGGCAGTGGATAGGGAGCATAGATGGTTGACTTGGCAGATGGCCATCTTTGCCCCCTACCCACAGCTCCCACATCTCAACCTACCAGACTTTCTAGAACTCCTTAAGACTTACAAAATGCTACCTCTTCAAAATAATCCTATGAGACAGGCAAAGCTTGAGCCACTATCCTCATTTACAGATGAGAAAACTGAAGTCAAAAAAGTAAAATGATTTGCCTGCCTCAGCCTACATTTCACATTCCATAAAACCATCCACTAGGACACTAGGTCCTACACACTACAGACACATTGCCCTCTGCCCTATACTGCACAGAATCCCACACCTTTCCAATTCTTGGGAATCAATAATCAAGTCAGTCCTGCCAATACTACTAGAAAGGACATGGCAATCCACTGCCCTATGGATCTATTCAACATCCTAGTGACTGCCTAGCCTGGCTACCATTCTCCTATGGGTGGAGTTATTTCCCTTTTAGAATGTAAACTCCTTGAGAGCAGGGACTCTCTCCAGATAAATACTTCCTGATTGATAATAGTAATAACAGCAGCTAACATTTATATAGTACTTTGCAGTATACATATGCTATCTCTTTTGACACTCTCAGCAACCCTGTGAGATAAATGCTATTATTCTCCCCATTTAACAGAGTAGGAAGCTGAGGCTAAGAGTGACTGACCCAGAGTCACACAGCTAACAAGTGTCTAAGAAAGGATTTGAACTCATCTTCCTAACTCCAATTCCAGTGCCCTACTATCTACTATGTCACCTTATAAGGATCCAAGATGCCACTCCAACCTGGTCTTCTACCACCAAACCCAGGGTTTTTTCTATGATAATATTAATATGTTATTAATAATAATTCATAATTAATTACCAGTGATTATGTAATTATTTGTAATATGTTATATGATACATTATATATAATATATAATTATTGGTGATAATAATATTATATATTGTTATGAAAAGCAATGTAAAACAATGAACAGAGAGCTCATCTTGGAATCAGGAAGACCTGGGTTCAAGTTCCACTTCTATTACATATTGACTGTGTGATCCTGGACAAGTCACTTCAGCTCCCTAAGTAAGATGGTAAGTTAGCAGATAGATCTTATTATACTACTACTATTACTTCTTCTTCTTCTTCTTCTTCTTCTTCTTCTTCTTCTTCTTCTTCTTCTTCTTCTCCTTCTTCTCCTTCTTCTCCTTCTTCTCCTTCTTCTCCTTCTCCTCCTCCTCCTCCTCCTCCTTCTCCTTCTTCTTCTTCTAGAATATGGAAGAATAGGAAAACAGTCTTGGCAGGTACTATTACTTCTACTACTACTACTTCCTCCACTGCTACTACTATTACTACTTCCTCCACTACTACTGCTACTACTATTTTTTTCCTTCTTCGTTGTCATCTTGCAAAATGTTTTACATATATTATCTCATTTGACCCTCCCAACAACCCTGTGAAGGAGATGCTACTTAACACCATTTTAAAGATGAATATATTGAGGCTTGAGAGAAGTCAAGTAAATTGCCTAGCCAATTAGGTTCTAAACATCATGATACTGATTTGGCATATAGTCAATAAGTGGGAAAAATGGAATTCAGGCTTTCTTGACTTGAGGTCTAGCACTCTAGTCATTATACCACTTAACTGCCTGAATGTAGTCCAATTTGTTGTCGTAGTTATTGTTTGAATGCTTCAAAAAGAGCTTGGGCACTGTACAAGAGGGAAAAGGCAGAGCTGCCTATGAGTGGATAAGTCCCTTTTCCAGAGCTCCAAAGCTCTAGGGGACTTCAGACTTTACCTGAGAGCAAAAAACTCAGATGGCTTTTTGTTTGACCTTGAAATTGAAACAGGATGATGGATACATAAAAAAGCAAGTCAGAAATGGAGGACCAACAACTGTGATCTAGTGGATGAATGAAGAATAGCAGTGATTGAAGCCAGAGCAGCATCCCAGATTGAGTCCATATGCTGGACCCTTGTTATTTAGGGTTGAGCTAAGTGACAAAGGACCCAGAGACAGAATCACAGAATTGATCATCAGCTATCTCAAGGGCAGCTTAGGTGGCACAGTGGGATAGAGGACCAGGCCTGGAGTCAGGAAGACTCATCTTCCTGACTTCAAATCCAGCCTCAGATACTGACTAGCTCTATAACCCTGAGCAAGTCACTTAACCCTGTTTGCCTCAGTTTCCTCATCTACAAAATGAGCTGCAGAAGAAAATGGCAAGCCACTCTAGTATCTCTGCCAATAAAACCCCACATAGGATCACAGAGAGTCAGACATGATCGAAACAACCAAACAGTATATCTAAGGTACAGGAAACCAAGCTGTGACAAGGCTGTCTTGCACTGACTTCCCCCCTGTACTGTTCTGGAGATATAGAACCATTGCACATCTTATCTGTCCCCAAACCCTTTCTTTACCCATTCCCTAAAGGGGAACTGAATGGAGGAATAATCAGCCATACAATTCCTAATTACTCTCCTCCCTCTTGTAGCAGCAGACTATGTCCACTTTTTAAAATGCTATTTCTCTAAACCATATTAAGTATTCTCTCAGTATGCATACATATATATGTATATATACACATATATGTGTGTGCATATATGTGTATATATGTGTGTGTATGTATATATTCCAAAGAGTTCTTCAAATCTATGATAATTCTACTCACTTAAATGCTAGAAGTGAGATTAAGAACTGGGAGTGGACAAAACCCTAAGAAGAAAGTAAATTTAAAGTGTAACACTTGTGCCCTGAAGGTGCTATGTTATGTCTATATATGGGGACATGACTCCTGATTGGCTGAGAGAATGCAGAATCATGATGTTTCTTGATGTTTGAGGAGAGAATATACTTAGGTCAATTTGTTGAACATACATTTTAATGTGGGACCTTGAGAGAAAAGGCTCAAGAGAGGAGTGAAATTTAGACTTCTGAAGAGTGGGTTAGAGCCCTAGAGCCATGAGGGGAGCTAATCCCCCATCATGTCCCTTGCTTCCTAGTGCCTGAAGACCTAGAGAATAATGAAAATGGACTGCCCCTTGGCAAGATGGTTCTTTCTCCTGGTTTGAGATGTTATCTCATCTGCATTCCAGCTGAAGAACTCATTTACTATTGTGTACTATTTGTTAAACTCCAATCTGTATAACTTCTTAAACTGCCATTTTCTTTGATAAAATGGTTTACCCATTATAGTTTTTTGTATGACCATTATTTGCTGGGATGGGGCTAAGCTAGAGAGTGTAAGCTAAGTATTCCTCTCCCCCTTGGAAAAGATCATGAAGATCAGATATAATGCCTTTTATTATGAACCAATTCTACCCCTGGACTAGAAATTCTTGAAAAGCAGCTAACATATTCCATCATTTTGGAGATTAGAGAGATTGCCGAGTCTTGGTAGTCTTAGATGCTGCCTGCCTTCCACCCCACTCCCTCCCAAATAGTCTGTTGGTAGTTTCAACATGGCCCGCCTATTCTCTGCAAAAATAAATCAGACCTCAGATCATATTCATCTATGCCACTCACAAGTTGCATAGATAGATAGATGTACACTCATACAAATATGCACATGAACATACATGTACGTGCACACATGTTACATATAAACTATAATGTGTGTAGAACTCAAGTACCATAGTTTAAAGGCATTGGAACTCTCGCTTCATTGGTAATCAATTCCCCAGTCCTATATGAGGGGTGGGGCCGAAGTTGCCAAGAGTGGGAAAGAAGAGAAATTTGGTTTCTTCAGGTTCTTCTAGCTTCTAGCTTTAAGAAAGAAGATGCACAATGTCAACTTCTCTTCAGATTGCTGAAGGGAGAAAAAGACTCTGGAAAAAAGCCAACATAAGAGGCGCTGATAGTCTCTATCATGTCCCTATCTTAACCTCAGCTTTCTACACTAGAGACTTCGGGGGATTTTCCCTTTCGGAGAGATCTGGGACTGACTCTCTCTCTCTCTCTCTCTCTCTCTCTCTCTCTCCCCCAACATCATCATCATCATCTCTGTTGAATTGGCTTATCTCACTCACAGAGGGAAAGTTCATTTACTCTGTGTATTATGTAGTACATATTCTCATATGTATACTTTCTCTGGTTAATATTTTGCCATCAACTTGGATAAATGTGTTTCATTGTTATTTCCTCTGGGCATTAATTGTATAACTGGCATCTGGTTGGAAGAGAGTCAAGCATTGAATATAAAGCTTAGGGTTCTTCTTCCTGGTAAGGCACAGAGACCAGGAATTTTGTTTGAACCTAAAACCTGCATCCTTTAAACTAGTAATATTTAAGGGAGCAGATGGATATAATTCTAGACTAGTATCCCCTCTCTCTGAGGAGAGCAGAGCAGCCAGCTTCTGGTCCCACTCCTGCTTTCCCTGGGAAAGAGTTGAAGTCTCCCTTGGAGAAGAGAAGGGGGAAGAGATGTTAGAGAGGTCTATTATGACTTTTCTGCCAACCACACGTCAACAAGACCATATTACGTGTGTATGTCATATATGTATATAGACATATATGTGCACATATGTATATGTGTGTATATTACAAAGCTATTGGGAATTACCCCTGTAATTGCATAATCCAAGTTAATGCTGCCAGAGCACTATTTCTGAGGATTAAGGGAGCTGAGGATGGTCTTTAGTACTGGATCTTCCTAATACACATAAGCCAAGTGACTGGGAAGAGAGGAAGAGTGGAGGAGGGTGGGTTGAGGGTAAGGAGACAGAAGTAAGAGGGAGGAAGGGAGGGAGGGAGGAAGGAAGGAAGGGAGGGAGGAAGGAAGGGAGGGAGGAAGGAAGGGAGGGAGGGAGGGAGGAAGGGAGGGAGGGAGGGAGGAAGAAAGGAGGGAGGAAGGGAGGGAGGGAGGAAGGGAGGAAAGGAGGGAGGGAGAGAGGGATGGAGGGAGGAAGAATAGAGGGAGGGAGGGAGGGAGAGAGGATAAGCATGCCCAGTTGGTACCTTGGCTCAGTGGATGACTGACAGCTCATTCATCTATGTTCACCTGGGCCTCCTGGTGGTTAAAAGTAAATCATTAGATTTTATATAAACTTGAAAAGCACAAATGTTCACCTATGTGGGAATCCATGGAGAAGTAATTTTGAAGAAAGAATATAATAAAAGAATATAAGGGACAGCAACTTTTTTTTCTTTTGGAGGGCAATTGGGGTTAAGTAACTTGCCCAAGGTCACACGGCTAGGTTTTTGTTTGTGTGTGTGTTAAGTGTCTGAGGCTGGATCCGAACTCAGGTCCTTCTGAGTCCAGGGCCAACGCTCCGCCCCGACAGCAACTTCTTTAGACAGGAGAGTTAACAGCAAGTTACTCTACCCTTACTCTTCTTCCTTTTACTCCTTGTTACATAAAAACTTTCTTCCTCAAAAACACAAAATGTTTGTTAAGCCTACAAAGTACTGTAGATAAGAAGATAAATAAGGTATGGTCTCTAGAATCATGGAGCAGGAGATGTGCCATGTTCTGTTTTGAGATTTGAGCTATTTGTATTTGTGTCCTATGTGCCCAAAAGAAATTCAAACAAAGTGCTAAATGAGGATCATTAGTTGCTTAGAATCATTAATTTAGAGCTGGAGGGCACCTTAGAAATCATCTGGTACATTAATTCTCAAAGTGTGGTCTGGGGATCCTTTCAGGGGGTCTTCGAAGTCAAAATCATTTTCATAGTAATATTATGATATTTTAATTTCTAATACAGTAAATATAGTTAGATACAACCCACAGAAAGAAAATTTCTTTGTGGGGTCCTCAATAATTTTCAAGAGTGGGCCAAAAAGTTTCAGAACCAGTAATCTAGCTAAGTCCTTCGTTTAATAGATCAGGAAACTGGGGCCCAATAAAGGAAAAGTGATTTCCTGGAGAAATGGCAGAGCTAGGACTTGAGTCAAGGTCTTCTGTTGACAAATCCAGTGCTCATCCCCCTATATCACAGACTATCATTTTCCATTCTTTACACATGAATCCACAGAGAGTTCTCCTCCAAGGATTTCCTAGAGCAAATATGACAACCCAGCAGGAGGAGATTCCAACATGTTATCTTTAAACAAGACCCTTTGAACTTCAAGAAAATAAATCAACAAATCTGGATTCTATTTTAATAAATGTTTGGGGAGGGAGTAGACTTAATCATCTTGATGTTTCCAGTTAACTTGATGAGATTACAAACAAGGCCAATGTAAACCTGTGTTTGGAGGCATCTAAGGACAGCTCCCTGTAGAGTAGGAGCTCGACTGCTGACTGTGCTGATTGGGTTTTGGAGGCTAAGGTTCCTTCATAATGATTAGCCAAGAATCAGCCATCACTCCCTGTCCATAAAAATGAAGTATTTGAGTTCTCTCCCTTTTTCTCTCTTCCTTTCCACCTTCAGAAGGCAGACCACAGCATGGACCTTGTGGGAGGAATAATATCCTAACCCCTAACCCCATGCAAGTTAGTCAATTTTTTACTTAAAAGATATTGAGATATTCCTCAAGATTTGTTTGACTTGGGGGGACTAAAAGCTCAAATTGTTGATGCCTCTTCCTCATCATCTGAGTATAAAACAGTAACAAGGAGCTAGTGGGACCCTCAGATGTTTATGTATGAGTGTGTGTGTGTGTGTGTGTGTGTGTATATATATATATATACATATATATATATACACATATATATGTATATATGTATATATCCAGACATATATGTTTGTATAGTGTGTGTAGTAGGAGTAGGAGTAGTAGCAGTAGTCATAGCAGTAGCAGTAGCAGTAGTAGTAGTAGTAGTAGTAGTAGTAGTAGTAGTAGTAGTAGTAGTAGCAGCAGCAGCAGCTGCTGCTTTGCTTTTGTGAATCCACTCAGGGTTCTCAATACCTAACTGTTGAATATGCTTCTGCTCAGACCAAGTAAATATCTTTTTGATTACTGTTGAATGACCTATGAGTAGGGGTATGCTGGTAAATGTTTTAACAATGGACCCTCCGAAAAATGTCAGAAGAACACATTTTTGAGTTTAATATGCCCTTCTAACATTTTCTCCATCACTTTCTTAAGTCTAGATAATCAACAAAACAAAAAAATCAAATCTGGATTTACAATGCTTTAAGATTTCTAAGGTACACATGCTCACACCAAAAATTTAACAATTATCTCTCTGGAGTCAGAGTTGGCTCCAGCACATCCCTATTGAGTATCTCATTTGGTTCCAATATTGAGCCTAACCTATCAGAAGATTAGTCCCACCCATAATAGACCAGCATTCTATGGTGATGACAGAATCATACTTTGCCTTTCCATCACTCCCAGGGGCCATTAATGGCAAATGCACATGGTGAGCAAACTGCATGTGCTTATCCTGTCAGTCTGAGAGAACAGTTCTTGGATCTCAGGTTCCTAGCTATCTCCTTTTCCACCTCCTTTTCTAAGCATAGGTCAGTAAACTAGAAATCTGATGGTGGACTCTCCCAGCTGCACAGCTGGTGGCATCTGGGCAGGGAAAGCTTTCCTTCAGAAGCACATTGAAGAAGGTGATTGTGTGTAAGCTCATGCAGTCTCAAGCATAGGAGTTCCCAAGTTCAAAGTGTGGAGATAGGCTCTTCCAGAGAGATTAGGGGATTTCCTATGGAGTGTGCTCCTAGGAGAACAAAGAGAATTATCCACATAGTTCCTATGCAGTATCTTATTTGAAAAACAAAGCCAGTGAGTTACTGGAACAGTGCAGGTCCGTGGGAAGGGGATTACTCATTCAGCAGTCCCCAAATTATGTTTATTTTCCAAAAAATCTAAATCACAGAATGGCACTATGAGTCCAGGAGGGACTTTATGACCCTGTGGAAAAGAAAGGTTTTACAAGAATATCAGAATGTTTCCCTGAGAGCACCCTTAAATTCGATTTCCTTCTGTGGAAATCTGATGGGCAATTTGAGTAGTTTGTTCATTTTCCATATCTGTTTATGGGCTCCTGTCAGTCCTCTGTATCTTCTTCAATTCTGCATAGTAATACAAAGGCCATCCAGTACCTAATTTGTATTTGATACCTTGAATGTTTGTTTGAGAGCTAAGTAAATGTTTTTATCTACTTTGGGAAAAACCTAGACAGGAGCTATACCCCACCCCACCCCCCAGTATGTTCAGAGATTTTCTGGAGTAACTCTAGCAGAAGATAATGAGCCAGAGAGAAAATCATCCTCTGAGAGGCAGATCTTGGGACCAAACTTGGCCCATGTGAAGCTAGAGCCTTTGGTGGTACCCAGGGACTTACATAAACAAAATTAATTAATATTTTGTAAAGGGTTCATAGAATGTTTGTGCTGGAAGGAACCTTGGGCATTATCTAATCCCTAATTATACATATAGATAAGGAAACTGACATGATTACATGACTATAATGACATAATGACCCAGCCAAGATCATACAACCAGCCAATAGAAGATCCAAGTCTTGAGCCTGTCTTCTCACATTGCCTTAGAAGAACAGAGTGGGAAATCCAGCAATGGATTTTTAGCCAACAAATGTAAGGTTTAGTTTGTTTTACATTCATATTTTTAAAATACAGATTTAGGAGACATCATAGTCCACAATGAAGCACATTAAGCACTTCCAAATGTTTAAATCTTTAAGTCTGGTAAGTGTAAGATTCTCTTAGAACTCTTTGAAGTAGAAAAGAGTTTAGCAAATTCAGTTTAATTAGGTTGTCTTCTGGGATTTCCTTTCTTTCTTCTCAGATTTAATAAAGTTTGAAGACCATCAGCAATGTGATTAATATGATGAGATATGAATAAAATGTGGATTTATTTTAATTTCAAGTGGTTATCACCAGGGTTGCAAAGCTGA